>MDKJ01116904.1:0-15344 GCA_005239525.1 Nicotiana knightiana | reverse complement strand
ACAACTACACTTGTGTGTATAATTATAGGATCACTTCTTAGAGCTCTTAAAAGGAGTTGAAGATAATGTATCCTCGCGCCGTCGTCGTCGCTCGCTCGGCTCGGCTTCGGATTCGGATTTGTCAAACGGTCGATAAGATTATTTTTTGGACAAAGTTAATTAATTAATTATTTAATAATTAATTAAATGTCAGTCAGTTCATTAACGGAATTAACTTAAATCCAAAAAATGCTGCTTTTGCTGAACGTTGTTTTCCTTCCTGAACAGACACTTTTTCCTGAACAGACATCACACCTCTTCCAATAATTGCCTATAAATTCTGAGGCATGGCTTCTTTATCGAGAATATCATTCTGAATACTGCATTCTACTTCGCAGTCTCTCTCTCTCTCAAATTCGTAAGTGTGAGTTTGCTTCGTTGTTTGAGTTTGTTGGTATCCTGCAGTTTGTATTGCCATTGTTGCAGGAAGGTTGTTCCGTTTCATCCTGGGAGGATTTAATCCATTACCTTGGCAACTTGTGAGGGGGTTAAAATTCCTTAAGGACATACAAGGAAATTGTGGACTCGGAATATTTCTTATCGTTTATATATTTTATGTTTCTTCTAACAGTTCTTCTGATTTTCTAGTTTTAACACAGAGACGATAATAATATGTGCATCCTAAATAAATCTCGAGTTCAACTCCTGTATCAAATTTTATTTTTTGAAGCTTTAATATCAATTTATTCCCTCTTTAATGACCTTAAACGATGTGATTCTGAATTAATCAAGTTAGTAAATTTCTGATACCAGATGATTTTTTAAAAATATGGGATCTTCTCTAAACAGTGATATCACGATATTTGATTGCCAAATTATATTCATCCTGCTCTCTTTTTTCATTCAAAAACAAGCATTGACAAAAGTACCTAACTACTAGACACATATAGCTATTAATATCCCCACAGTTGAATTGAAAATCATAATTAAGGGAGAACATGCCTATGCTAAATAGTTTATTATCATTTGATGTTTTCTTTGGCTCTCTTTTTCCTTCGAAAGAAAAGAAATATTCAAAATCCTATATTTTTATCAACTAATAATGTTGTTTCGTCAAAAAAAAAAATGTTATTATATCTCTTTTAAAATTACTTTTTTAAATTATAGTTATTATTTCCCTTCGTAGAGTTACTTTTATTTCGATTAATGGGACCAGATATATAGGAAACTTCTTACAAAAAAACAAAAAACAAAATGAGATCTCTATTGGTGAAGGTGATGCCTAAGTAATTATCCTATCATCAAATAAAAAGTATTGTACGTATAAACATTGAACTTATTGTACTAGACATTTTAGAGGAAAGACTTGCATCCTTTTGTATCCTTTTATATGACATTGTAAGTATAGTTGAGGTCAACATTAGTAAGACTTTTTTTGTTAATTTATTAAACAATAAAACATTCCTATTCTCTAAATGAGAAGCAGCACAACAAAGAATATGTTTACCCTTAAAAACAGATAACAATTAAATTTATAAGTGATTTTAAGGATATGTGATTTCACTTAACACAAATTAAGAAAATGTTTAAATTGATATTAGAAATTGACAGTAAATAAAAACAAAGCAAACCAATATGATATGCAGCTTTGGCCCTCGAGCTAGGTCGCCCTCGAATCAAATGAGTCTACTATATGAACTGAGCAACAGAGTATTGAACGCTTAAGAGAAAAATGTAGTATATTACTTTGAATAATGTTAATCTGATGTGTTTACAAATGATTAGACCTCCCCCCCCCCCTCCCACAAATGATGGGATTACAAATGTTAATCCCATGATTGGCTAATTAACCGGTCCTGACGTGATACATGACAAGATTTTCGCCCCGATCCTTGCCCGATCGCGGATATCTTGGCTTTCAGTTATTCGACTCAGCATGCTTCCCTCGATCTCTATCCCGCTCGGTCTCGATCGGTCCCTGAATCACGAGCTTGACAATCTAACTTCGTGTCATGGTCCGATATGACAAGGGGTCGAACCTTGGCCTGCCACCCCGGTCTCGATTGATCATACAAAACGGCAAGCCCGGTTTTGACCCTATACAGATAGTCCCCTAGTTTTTTGGAGAGTAATGACAAGAAACGATTTGAGTCCTCGATCTCACATCGGTACATCATGACATAAGCAGCAGAGGTGGCCGAAAGGTCTCATCGGTACAGTTTCCCAGGTATTTAATGCGCGTCAGTCGACGGTCGACCACTACCGGCTTTGAACCGTCATTGTGAAATCAATAAATACCCTCCTTATTCATTCTTTCAAACTTTACTTTCAAATCTTCTTCCCTCTAATCTCCAAAACCCTTTGCCTTCTTCAAAGCTTTGTATTTTCAGATCTTTGGGTTTCCTCACTTGTTCTATCCCAAAATACCAAGTGTTCCTTTTCAATTTCTATTCTTCTTTACCCGTAAAAACTATATGGCTAAAACATCAAAAACTGTTCCGCAGAAAGAAACTGCTTCCTCGTCCCGGCCGGCTGGCAAGGAACCAGCGACGGAGTCACGCCCCGAAGAGTTCTTCCGCAGAGGGTGTGTCATTGATTCTGACTTCAAGGTTGAAAAAACCTCCTCGGTTTCGGGTCGATGCGAGCCGGTATCGAGGTATATATGCTCGATACCCAATAACCTCCTCTCCTAGGTCAAAAAAGATTGCAAGTGGAGTAACAAACATGTGGTGGTGACGGCTCTAGAAGAATCAATCACCACCCACGTGGAAGGGTTCATAAGTGTTTACACTTACCCTTCACGTTGGATCCCCTCGATCCAATCATCATAGATTTCTACAAAAAAAATACGAGGTGACCCTCAGTCAAATTCACCCCTATTTCTGGAGGATCGTGATACTACTCCATTATTTTGTAAGCAAACTCGATGGGATTTTCTTCACCCTCGACCACCTCATACGCCTATATAGCCCTCGACTCTATCGAGGTGGGATAATAAAGCTTCAACATCGGGCCATCAGGGCACCTTTCTCGAGCATAGATGAACACAAAGACCGATTTGTTCGAGTGAAGACCACAGACTTAATCCCAGCTGAGAGTATGCCATTTCCTGAGAAATGGAATATGAGACATAAGTATAGTTTTATCCTTAATTTCTGTTCATTGTCTTCATTTTTTCATCCTTTCTTATCGGCGTTCTACTTGATGCATCCATTGCATGGATGCCGGGTGCAGTTCCCCAGCTCGAGAACTGGGTCAGGAGCCTGGTATCGCAGTCGACACATGCCGAGCGCGTATGGTGCGATTTGTCGAAGGGTCGGTGGGAGGCTAGTAGTCACGGTAAACCTTTTTTCTGACTTAATAATTTGACCATTGTTCGAACATTTTCCTTGAGCTTATAATTTCTCCTTTTGTAGGTATCGGGAAGGACGTGACGATGAGACCCTCGTATGGTGATGAAGAGATCCTTCCCCCACCATCTGTCTCGAAGCCGGTGAAGGAGAAGAAGAGAAAAAGGGCTTCAAACTCTAAGGGGCAGAAACCCAAAAAGAAAATAGCCAGTAAGCCCAAGGGGAACATCATCCCTCTAACTTTGGAGTCAGCCCAACGGCTAAGGGATGAAGAAGAAGAAGAAGAAGAGGAAGAAGAATAAGAAGAATATGACTCCGGGATAGTGGCCGGTGTACGAGCTGACGCCGAGACTTGAGGAGCTACTGAGCCAGTGGGAGCTAAACTGATTTACCTGGACTCGATGAGATCGAGAAGGAAGACTCGGTCGAAGTCCCCGAGCCAGAAAGAGCTGAAGATGCTTCACCTCGGGTTGAGAAGGCTGTTGAGGAGGTGATAGATGTTGGCGTAGAAACCGGGATCGAGGATCCCAGAGACGAAGGCGGTGCCCCCAAAGATTTACTTGGGGTGATAGATATCAAAGACTCCCCCTCGTTTCCTTCATTCACTGAGGCGATGATACAAGAAGCTCAGGCCATGGAGACTTGCCACGGGGAAGGGGTCCATGGAGCAGAGGACCCTTTTCGTGGCTATTTTGTTGGAGTGGAGGACATCACCAGTCTGGGTGACTTGGAGATACTGAAGAAGAGCTCAGTGAGGCTTCCTCAAGCCTTAAACTGACCAATCAGTTTCCGGCCCCAGCGTCGATCCCGGACGTAAGCGATCAATTGTCATCTCAGTCCCGGAGGATGATCGGGTTTTTTCTACCCCTGTAGGGGTGGCTAGTTATCTCCAGTGCTTGGTCACCGAAGAATACCAAGACAAGATGGATGAGGTGGAAACACCTTGTCTTTTCAACGAAGCCCAACATGCTCTAAACTGGGTAATCCCATATTTCTTTGTCGATGTCAATTTTTGTACTTAAACTTTTCTCCCTTTGTATAACTCCTTTTTATTCTTTACAGGCTTCGGTGCTTTATCATGAGGCTTTCCTCCGACCGAGGGAAGATGAGCCGGTATGAGGCCGAGATATGAGGGCTCACCGAGGAAAAAGATGCCTTTAAGCTTCATAGTGAAAAAAGAGAAGGGGAAGCTAAAGGCCTCCGTGATGAGATAGAAGTGGCTTAGAAACAACACGCTACACTTGCCGAGCAGGTAAGAAGAATCTTTGAAGTTAGTGACGGTGATTCGGGCGTGGTGACTAATGGTTTGAACCCGCAGGTCCAACAAAAGCTCAATGTGATCGGGAAACTCCGTGAAGAAGTAGACGCAGTGAAAACTGAGGCCGAAGAATGGAAGAAGAATATGGATTGCCTTGCCTCAGAAAAAGAGACCTCCCAAGCCCAACTGGCCTCAGCTGAAATCCAACTTCGAAGCATGAAAGAGAGAGTCTTGGTGCAAGCTAAGAAAGTTGAAGAGCTCCAGTCTCAGTTTGGTTCAGCAACTTACGATCGGGAGAAGTTGGTCACAAAGCTCGAAGCGGCCAAGTCGGAAGTCGAAGCGAGTAAGGTCAATGTTGATGCAGTAGTGGCTATTTACCGGGCCGATGCTGAAGCTTCTCAGGTCCGAGGAAAGGAGGTTGCCGAAGCTGCTCAGGTTCAACCAAATTGGGTCTCCGAGCACGCCAAATGTCAGTCTCGTAGGGAGACTCTTGAGGAGATCCATACTCGAGGCTTCGACCTTACAGCCGAGATTGAGAGCACTAAGGAGCTCGAAGCTAAAGACAGGGGGTTATCTTACCCTGATGATGATGATTTTGAGAGCCTGAGCGGATCCAAAAATGGAGAGGTCCCCAAGGGTGAAGATGCAACTCCCGGATATGACTAGGCCTTTTAGGATTCCATATTTTTGTGTTTCTATAATGGATGTTTTGGATTTTGTAAAGAACTTTCATCGGGTCGTGTTGCCTTTGTAAATAACTTCTGATGTATATATAAAACCTTTCTTCCCTTTTGAAAAAGTTAAAACGTCTTATAAAATAACGAAGTTGTATTCTAAGGTCCGAGATGATATGATTTGTTTGAAACCAATCGAAGTAGCCTTTAGGCTTTAAGGTCAAGCGAGGGCCTGCTCGAACTCGAAATAAGGTAACCCTTAGGCTTTCTAGTTGAGCGCAATGATCTCTCGAACTCGAAGTAAAAGCAACCCTTAGGCCTGTGTATTTTTGTATTTGGCTGATCTAGCCTTTGTAAGAAGATTGTTTATATATGTAAGGCTTTCTACCCTTTCGGCTCAAAATAGTTTTTATCATTCGTATTTAGAAAACTTGGAATGCCTTAACATGATATAATAAGGAACCATTCGAGAGTTCGAACAACTTTTGCATTCGTTAGAGTTTTGAGGCTCGATATTATCGAAGCCTTTTATGACTTTGTCGGGGGTAGCCTTTAAAATCGGTTATGAAAGGATTCGAAGGCATATTTTGTTACGGAATTCGGACGTCTCCGAACCGTGTTAATTCGGTCGTAGCCTTTTAGTATGGGATATGTCCGTTGGGCTCGTTTCCCCGCTTTGTTCGGGCTTGCCCGAGATAATAATCCCCGAATGGAGTGGTCGTGGCCTTTAAAGATTGGGGAACTGCCTATTAGGTCTTTTATCCTCGAGGTCAGATAACTCGGGCTGTTTGAGCTGAACGATAGTCCCCGAGTGAGTATGGTCGTGGCCTTTAAAATTCGAGGGTTGCCTAAAAATTCTTATGCCCTCGATGCCTAATAGTTCGATCTTTTTGTTTTTCGGACGGCAGTCCCCGAGTGTGCAGGTGATCGTCCAAACTTTGGTACGGAATTGTGAAGTAGAAAAACTTTTTCTAAGATATGAGATAATGGCAAGGAAAAATACTTCTCTTTATTCTTGCGAAAAATGATTACACATGTGTACATGTTCTATGCCAGGGCTCGAGCAACCTATGTGGGCACGGTTCGTTTGACCGTTTGGCCCTTACAAATTTCACCTATCGAGACCCCGCTATTATGAAGTAATTTCCTCGCAACAAAGTTGACATTCAAGGGCAATGCCCCCCAGTATTCGAGGTTGATTGTAAAGGAGCCTCGGATACTATTGAACTATTCTTCGATGTCGATTCGTAATCGAGCTTGATTCAAAGTTAGCACGATTCACTGTTGTGGACACAGGTGGTGCATGGCTGTCGTCAGCTCGTGCCTCGTTAAAAACCTTGCCGAAAAATCCATTTGGGACAAAATCGATCTAACGGAAAAAGAGTGCAACACGTGCTTTGACTGCTTTCAGACCTAAAGACTTTGTTTCGTCTACCAAAAAATCCACCGTCAATTCTTGTTGATCACCTGCAAGAGTTAGTCTAAAACAAAAATGAAAATAGAAGATGGGTCGTACCTTAGCAGTAGTATCGTTTTAGGTGTGATATGTTCCAATTGCTCGATAGTTGTTCTCCACTCACCGTTCCGAGCTTGTAGGATCCTTTTCAGGTGATTTCGAGAATCTGGTATGGTCCTTCCTAGTTTGGACCCAGTTTTCCTTCATTCGGATTTCGGGTGTTGAGGGTGACTTTCCTTAGCACCAAGTCCCCGATATTAAAATGTCGAAGATTGGCTATTCGATTATAGTATCTTTTGATCTGCTATTTTTGGATGGCCAATCGGACGAGGGCGGCTTGGAGTTTTTTATCCAATAATTCTAGGCTCGTATTCAGGGCCTCATTATTTGACTTTTCGATTGCATATCGGAACCTAATGCTAGGTTCTCCGGCCTCAACCGAAATTAGAGCTTCGGTGCCATAAACTAATGAGAACGGGGTAGCTTCGGTACTGGATTTTGATGTTGTGTGGTATGCCCATAGAACCTCGGGTAGTATTTCTCTCCATTTCCCTTTGGCGTCGGTCAATCTCTTCTTAAGATTTTGGGTGATAGTTTTGTTAGTTGATTCGGCTTGGCCGTTCCTGCTGGGATGATAAGGTGTTGATAGGATCCTTTTGATCTTGTGATCCTCAAGACATTTAGTCACCTTGTTGCCGATGAACTGCTTTCCATTATCACACACAATCTCGGAGGGCGTCCCGAATCGACACATGATATGATCCCAAATAAAGTCTATGACCTCCTTTTCTTTGACTTTCTGGAAAGCCTGTGCTTCAACCCACTTAGAGAAATAATCAGTCATAAATAAAATAAATGGAGCTTTACCTAGGGCCGATGGAAGAAGGCTGACAATGTCCATCCCCCATTTTATGAACGGTCATGGGGATAAGACCGAATTGAGCAGTTCCCCGGGTTGATGAATCATTGGCGCATGCCTTTGGCATATATCGCATTTTCGAACGAACTCCTTTGCATCTTTCTCCATGTCGATCCAGTAGTACCCGACTCTGATCACTTTGTGGACCAATGATTCAACACCAAAATGATTTCCGCAAGTGCCCTCGTGGACTTCCCTTAGGACGTATTCGGTATTTCCCAGTCCCAGACATATCACTAACGAACCATCGAACATCATCTGGAACAATGTTCTGTCCTCGGACAAGGTGAATCGTGTTGCCCTCGTGCGTAGAGCTCTTGACTCCTTTAGATCTGATGGGAGCTTCCCGTTCTTTAAATACTCCATGTATTTGTTTCTCCAATCCCAGGTCAAACTTGTGGAGTTTATCTCGGCATGACCTTCTTCGATCACCGATCTCGTGAGTTGTACGACAACCCCCGAATTGCGTTCGTCGTCTTCGATCGAGGACCCTAAGTTTGCGAGGGCATCGACCTTACTGTTCTGATCTCGAGGTACATGTTTCAAGGTCCATTCCTTGAATCGATGTAGAGTCACCTGTATCTTATCCAAGTATCTCTGCATTCGGTCTACTCAGACTTCAAAGGTCCTGTTAACTTGGTTTACCACGAGGAGGGAATCACACTAGGCCTCGATGACCTCCACTCCCAAGCTTTTAGCTAATTCGAGACTTGAAATCATGGCCTTATATTCGGCCTCATTGTTAATCAATTTCATAGTCCTGATAGATTGTCTAACTACATTACTTGTGGGTGGTTTTGGTATGATGCCTATCCTGAACCTTTTTGCATTCGAAGCACCGTCCATAAAGAGGGTCCAGACTCCTAGGGATGTACCCAATTTTACTAACAGTTCTCTTTCAACCTCAGGTACAAGGGCCGGCATGAAGTCAGCCACAAAGTCTTTCAAGATTTAAGACTCGGTGGCTGTTCGAGGTCGATATTAAATATCGTACCCGCTGATTCCTAGGGCCCATTTGGCCAACCGACCCGAAAGTTTGGGTTTGTGCAAAATGTTTCGAAGTGAATAAGTTGTTACAACACATATTGGATGGCATTGAAAATATGGTTTTAGTTTCCTAGAGGCGCTTATTAAAGCAAGCACCAATTTTTCTAAGTGTGGATATCTGGTCTCGGCCTCATCTAAGGTTTGACTAATATTAGATTGGGAATTGCATACCTCGTTCTTCTCGGACCAAGAATCCACTTACCACTATCTCCGATACTGCTAAATACAGGTAAAGCTACTCATCCGCTTTAGGCGTGTGAAGCAACGACGAGCTCGATAAGTACCATTTTAGCTCTTCCAGGGCTTGTTGACATTTTGGAGTCCATGCGAAGTTATTCTTTTTCTTCAGTAATGATAAGAATTGGTGACTCTTATCCGAGGATCTTGAGATGAATCGACCCAGGGCGGCTATGCGTCTCGTTAACCTCTGCACGGCCTTTACGTTGTCTACTGTCGTGATGTCCTTGATAGCTTTGATTTTATCGGGGTTGATCTTAATTCTTCGATTGGACACCATGAAGCCGAGAAACTTGCCTGAGCCGACCCCCGAATGCACATTCTCTAGGTTGAGCTTCATGTTGTACTTTTTCAATATACTGAAAGTTTCCTAGAAATGCTTCAAATGGTCCTCTACTCACATGGACTTAACTGACATGTCATTAATATAAACCTCCATTGATTTTCCTATTTGTTCTTCGATCATTCGATTTACTAGGCATTGATAAGTTACACCAGCATTTTTTAGTCCGAATGGCATTACATTATAACAGTAGGTGCCGTACTTAGTGATAAACAAGGTCTTTTCCTGATCCTCTGGGTTCATCTGTATTTGGTTGTACCTGGAATAGGCATCGATAAAACTAAGAATCTCGTGGCCAGCTATGACATTGATCATTCATCGATATTAGCTACGGGTAGTGATTATGGGTAGTGATTTCAGGTGGGATTTGGTTATCTTCACCGGATGAGACTTCGGGTCCAGGCTTAGTTTATGGATAGTGATTTCTGGTGGGATCACTGTCATGTCGAGATGGGACCAAGAAAAGCAATACATGTTAGCTAAAAGGAATTGAATAAGTTTTTTCCTGAGCTTGGGGGTTAACCTTGTGCCCAGGTATACCTTTCGCTCGGGCAGGTGTTCGATCAGTATGCCTTGTTCCAGCTCTTCGACGTTTGACTTGGTGGCATCAGAGTCATCGGGGATTATGAAGGCTCGAGGGACACCATATGTTGGGAGCAAACTGAGTTTGTTGTTGTTGTTGTTGAGGGAGCCCATAGTCATCATCATGGTTGATCCCTTGCTTCTCTGATTAGGTCGAGGAAGGTGTTTGTGGTTGCTATTTGGCCTCCTATTTTCCCTTCAAATCTGATACTTTTGTTGATGAGAGTGCTGACATTGGTATCAGTTCGCCGACTGCAAACATCTCTTTGGCGGCGGGCTGCTCCCCGTAAACCGTTTTGACTCCATCTGGCGTCGGGAACTTCAGAACCTAATGAAGGGTCAAGGGTAATACCCTCATGTTATGGATCCATGGCCTTCCGAATAGGGCAGTATACCTCATGTCACCCTCAATCATATGGAACTTTGTTTCTTGGATGGCCCTGTCCACGTTCACATTCACTAGAAAAGTTATTTCGCCTTTGGTGGTTTCGCATGCCATGTTGAAGCTGTTAAGTACTCGGGATGCGGGCACAACTTGATCCTGTATGCCTAGCTATTCTATGACCCTCGATCGAATAGTGTTGGCTGAGCTACCTAGACCAATCAAAACACATTTAACTTGATTTTATTCATAAGAACATATATTACCAGTGCGTCGTTGTGGGATTGTAAGATCCCCTCTGCATCCTCATCATTGAAAGACAAGGTCCCTTTCGACATATAATCCCGGGTTTGCTTTTCCCTTGTGATCGACACCTTGGTGCGTTTAAACACGGGTCCTTGAGGAATATCGACCCCTCCAAAATTCATGTGGATTACGTGTTGTGGCTTCTCTTGTTCATTCTGTCTGTTTGAATTCTATTTTTGAAGTGTCTCTTAGCCCGATCGTAAGAATTATCGAAGATGCCCCTCGTTGACCAAACAGGCTACCTCCTCCCTCAGCTGTCTGCAATCTTCTGTTCTATGACCATGGGTGCCATGATACTTTCACATTTGATTAGGATTTCTCTGGGCCGAATCAGTCTGTAGAGGTCGAGGCCTCCTAGTGTCTCTGATGCGCCCGATGGCTGACATGCTAGCTGACACATCAACGTTGAAGTTGTATTCCGATAACCGCGGTGCTTCTTTGGGCTCGACATTTTTATCGAAATCACTCTTACTCATGAGCCCTCGAGAGATCTGACCTCGATCATTTCTTCTATCACCTCGAAAGGGGTTGCGTCCAGGCCCGTTGTTTCTTCGATCTCCATTGTATGGCTAATAATGATCTCTATTTGACCGTGGTTCCCGGTCAATATCCTTTTTAACTCTGTTGAGGTTCTGATAGGATAAACGGACCCGGAAGGAGTTCCCAACTAGCCGTCTTCGACCCTAATCTTTGACTGATACCGATTATGCACATCGGCCCAGGTGATAGCTGGGTATTCGATCAAGTTCTGTTTTAACTTTTGTGAAGCCACCGAGCTTCGTACGTTTAATCCTTGAGTGAAGTCCTGAACGGCCCAATCATCGGCTACCGGTGGTATATCCATGTGTTCCATTTGGAACCGAGACACAAACTCTCTGAGCATCTCGTTTTCTTTCTGCTTCACTTTGAAGAGGTTCGACTTCCTAGTCTCAACCTTTATGGCTCCAACATGTGATTTAACGAAGAAATCTGCGAGCATGGAAAAAGAATTAGTGGATTTGGGTGGCAAATTATGGTACCATATCATCGCTCCCTTCGACAAGGTCTCCCCAAATTTCTTCAACAATACGGACTCGATCTCATCGCCCTCTAGATCGTTCCCCTTAATTGCGCATGTGTAAGAAGTGACATGCTCGTTGGGGTCGGTAGTTCCATTATACTTGGGGAATTTCTGGCATATGTAACTTCTTGGGAATGGGTTTAGGAGTCGCGCTCGGGGGGAAAGATTTTTGCACGAACTTCTTTGAATCCAAACCCTTCAAAATCGAGGGTGCCCCCTGAATTTGATTATCTCTGGAGTTATATGTTTCTACTTTCTTGTCATTTGCTTCATCAATATTCTTCTCCCCCAATTCAATTCACTTTGTCAGCTCCTCGAGCATCTTCATGATAGCGGGGTCGGTCCCTGATTTATTTTCGTTTGATCTTCCCGACACCGTTCGACCCTATGAACAACTTCCTGCGATGGCTCGGGCTCGACCCTGCTCGGTGCATGGTTTTGATTTTGGAGTTATGCTGTTACAGCTTGTTGAGCCTGCACATTTAGAATATTATTCGAAGGCTGATTCCGCCTTCTTCGCCGCCATGTGCGTTCTGACCGGATGATTGAACGTCTTTGCGGACGCTATTCTCGGGGTCAACGGCCAGATTTGCATTAATGGCAATATGGGAGCTGACATCGATGGGTTCTGCAACCGGAACTCCATCACGGTCAACTGGAGGCACTTCGTTCCCTTGGGCGGCTATGTTGTTGTTTTCGCCATAAAGCCAAGGCCATTGTTGATGTGTGTGGGTACTGTTTGAGAGTTTGACATGTTGATCCTGGAATCAAAAAAACACTTACAAGAACAAGTATAAAATAGTGTGTGTTACGAAAATTAGCACCAGACAATCACTATTATCCTTAGCCCATGGTGGGCGCCAAACTATTTACCCTTAAAAAACGGATAACAGTTAACTTATAAGTGATTTTAAGGATATGTGATTTCAATTGGCACAAACTGAGAAAATGTTTAAATTGATATTAGAAATTAACTGTAAATAAAAACAAAGCAAACCAATGTGATGTGCGGCTTTGGACCTCGAGCTAGGTCGCCCTCGAACCAAATGCGTATGCTATACGAACTGAGCAATAGAGTATTGAAAGCTTAAGAGAAAAATGTAGTATATTGCTTTGAATAGTGTTAATCTGATGTGTTTACAAATGATTAGACCTTCCCCTTATATAGTAGGGAGTTCTACTTATAGTACAATTCTAAATAGAGTAGGAAATCCTATGATTGGCTAATTAACCGGTCCTGACTTGATACGTGCTGAGATTTACGCCACGATCCTTACCCGATCGCGGATATCTTGGCTTCCCGTTATTCGACTCAGCAGGCTTCCCTCGATCTCGCTCGATCTCTATCCCATTCGGTCTCGATCTCGACTGATCTCGATCTTTCCCTGAATCATGAGCTTGGCAATCTAACTTCATGGCATGGTCCAATATGATATGGGGTTGAACCTTAGCCTGCCGCCCCGCTCTCGATTAATAATACAAAAGGCTAAAGCCCGATAAAATATTTTTTAACACATAAGTAACAAAGTATTCTTAAATTCTTGTGATGCTAAAAATGTCATTGTTCGTATAAAAGCATATCAATAAAAATAAAATAAATTATTTAAAACTACAATATTTCTACAATTCTAATTTTCAAATGTAAAATATGACAAAAATTTCCTTCAATAAAGTTGTTGGAGTGCAAAATTTTGGAATCAAAACACGTGAACAAAAGAACATTTTTAATTTTCATTACAAGAGAATCCTTTCTAAGAAAATAAACAATCCACACACACCTACCGCCTTTGTTTTAAAATATTCTTCATTTGACTATAAATTATATAATTGAAAGAGCATATCAATTGTTTCACTCCCTCAGCAGAATCTCACTCTGCGAAAAATGGCGGAGAAGAAGCGATTGGTGACTGTTGCTGCTCTGCAATTTGCCTGTACCGACGATGTCTCCACCAACGTCGCCACTGCCGAGAGGTTTTTTTTTCCTCTTTCTTTCATAGCCCCTTTTGCATATATGTATTTAATTACTTATATGGCCAGTTTTGGTTACTTTTTCAATTTCAGTAGAAATACAATTAGGATTTCTAGAAAGTTGAAGAATTTTGTTGTGTCCTCATTTGTCAATCACAATTAGAATGTTTTTGTAATCTAAGAGGTTAATTTTGTAGCTCACCGGTAAGGGAATTGGGATTTGGTATCATTGAGCAAATATGTATTCTTTAGATTTGCAAAAGGGGAATTATTTTGATGACATTTAGAGGTCGTTTGGTTTATAAACCAGTGGTGCAGGAATTGTAATGCTGAGATTATTTTGAAAATCGGGCCTTTGGTTATTTGTACTAAAATTGGGGGTTATACAGGGTGTTAATGATGGGTTTGAGGAAAAGACATTAGGCTAATTTTGTTTTTTAGTGTTTAATCCTTGTATTGTTGTACCATGCTATATGCGGGAAATAATACACCAATTGCTGTAGTAAAGTATACTAAGATTAGCTACGCAAGATTCAAAATACAACCAAACACCGGATAAAGCAGTAGCAAATTTTATACCATGATTTCATCTTATTCATCAAAACCAAACAGGTCCTTACATATTGTGGCTCTAAGATTATGTCTTTGATACAGATTGGTTAGAGCTGCTCATCAAAAGGGTGCAAATATCATCCTCATACAGGTACAAGACTGCCTCATTGTTGGAATATTTGGCTATTACACGAGAACCCATGTGTGAACATGTTGTCAGCTTTTTTATCCATTGTTGCTTGTTCAAGTGCTGGAACTTTATTCCCGAGCTGTTTGTTTTCCCTCAAATTGTGTTATTGCTTCCTTTACGTGGTAGTTTACACTGAGATTGTTGAAAGTTATATTTAAAGGTTTGGTGGTCCTTAATAGGTTAGAGATGAGACCTTTGGCCTGTCTTAGGGCATAGCTTAATGGAATGCTAGTTTGGTCATGCCTGTCAACAGCATGTTAACTGATACTAGGAGTTGCATGGCCAGTTCTTATGAGAGTTCCTGATCGAATGGTCCCTTAAGTTTGGGAGAAGATTTATTTCCATAAATATAATAACAACTCTGAGCATATTTGAGAACTTTCGGTCTCTGTTAACAAACTCTGTAAATGTAATGGAATGGTTGTTGTGCTTTGTTATTTTAAACTAGAAGCATCTTTCTTTAACGTCTTGTTAATTCTGCAATTCAACTGTGGATGCAGAATTACATGTACAATCGAGATAGTCAATATCGTTTCTAAGTCACAACTTGACACATAGTAAAGTACTTCAAAACTTTCTGCTCATATAGGTGATAACCAGTCCAATAAAAACAGCACCTAATAACCTTGGCTGCAGGACAACTGTCTTTTCCAGGATATTGAAACCATTATAAAAATAACTATACATGAAAACATTAAGAGAGAGAGAGGGAGTGAGAGAAAGAGAGATAGGAGGATAAAGAACAATCTATTGAATATCAGACCATTATACTAATATAATAGGCAAGTGTTCAAAAATTTAAGCGAAAATAAGTATCAACCGAAAGTCTTTTTCCGGCGAACACAGTTCTGCCGCAGTAAAAAAGTCACTTTTTATCAGTGTTGTGCAAAAACCAACACCACCACTAAGTAGATCGGCCTCCGGCGACCAACCCTACAAAAAATCTCTGTCGGAGACTCCCCCACGCGCCCCCACGCACCACCAGAGGTTTTTTTTCCGGCAAGCGCGTGACCCCACGCGCCGGCGCGTGCACCCCTTTCC
>MDKJ01278865.1:0-14879 GCA_005239525.1 Nicotiana knightiana | reverse complement strand
ATTCCTATATTACTTGTCGACCACGTACACTTGCGTGTGCACTGGGAAATCAACCAACAATTCTCCCCTCTGACAACGATGGAAGACAAGTGAGTATAGGAATATATGAGGTTCTCTCGTATCTGATGCAATAAAAAGTGGGATAAACAGCAAATCGAATCCTTATGGAAAGGTGATATTTTGTATTCATTTTCTAGAGTCAACTTTTCACAAGAGTTTTTACCAGAATCAATATTTCATGCCTTTTGCCTTCTCTCTTCTACTATTTATATGGGATATTCCCAAAACCCCTAAAAAAGTACAGCAGAAGGAATATTCAATAAAATATTCCCTTAGAAAATCCCAAAACTAAATAGTTGTTACCCCTTTTCCTACTGCTCGACATCGGTCTTAATGGCTTACTCGACGGCTTAGTATTGTTGACCCCTGGTCGACCTCGACCTAGTTGCCTATGATGAACGGCAGTTATCACACTTGATCTCTTCTTTATGTCGAATTTCCTTTAGTCGGATTTTGACCCATACAGCAAGCACTTGTAACTATTCTATATTATGCATTTGAAGTGTTCTGTATTGTCAATCTTCTGTCAAAAATGGCAAGACTCTTCCAATTGAGCATTTTAACACATGATAAAATGTTCCTATTAGATATTCGTTAGGAAGATTTTGAAAATGGATCTTGGTTTTCAGTTTTTAACGGAGCTTGTCTTTTGTTTAATGGAGCAGTTGTTTATTTTTAATTTATTAGGCTCTTTTTGACTGACGTGTCTTGTTTTTATTTGTTATAGCAAAGACGTATATTTGATGTATATAATTAATGGAGATGACAAGTTTTAAGTAGTTGTTGACTTCAGATTATATTAATTTTGACGATTAACAAACAGTTGAGAAAAAATCAGGTCTCTTGAAGTCCGCTAATCAGAAACTCGAAATTTTTCCTAGTGCAAGTTGGTTTGAGCTAAAAGTCGGATTCCTTGAAGGATTGATTTGTGCCTGAAAGTATGATAATAGTTGGAATAATTCATGGTAAACAACGATTCATTAATTATGAAAATACTTGCGTAAAAACAAAAACCGTGTGAAAGAGTCTTTTAAGGAAATAAATAGAATACTTTTAGGATTTATTTTCCTTAAGAGATACCGAATTATTTTAGGTGTTGGAGCTAAAAGTAAAAAATAACTCCGCTAACCTCATTTCTATATAAAGTATCATATTGCGGCTATCTAGGACTTACGCTATTTGCACAATTATAATAAACTATTAGCAGATAGCAAGCATAGCAGGAAGGTGATTTCAAGGATTCAAGTTGTTCAACTAAAGAACAAGTTCCAAAAGATGAAGTTAGTGAAATTTTTTAGTTGTTTAAGTTGGGTCAATTGTTCTTTAATTATAATCTATTTTACTTTTGAGAAATGTAATTTCAAATTATCAAGTTTTGAAGAGTTTGTTTAACTTTCTAGAATAGAGTTTACAGTCTTCAAAGGGGTAGCTAAAATTGAATTGACCTTAGGGGGTTAAATCTTAAGAGTTAATTAGTCTCTTTTATTATTGAGTATGAGGTTTTCCATATAAAATTATTTGCTTACTTTATAGTATTTCCGGACTTCACTTTTAGTTATGTCGGAATAGCTAAGTCAAAGAATTTGACACACGAAAATCTAACGTTATTCACCTCTCTTGTGTCAAAGTGCGTCCTAAAATGATAGTAGTGAACTTATCCACGTAGAGCATTTGAGAACACGCACATAAATTTTTCCAAGGTTTTGAGTTGTAAATGTCTAATAAAATTACTTTGTCATGTGTTCACTTGCTCCATTAGAACATGTCTTAATTCAATATTTTCTGCCAGAGAAAACAGAGATGGAGAATTAGAGGCGGACGTATGCAATAGGTAGAGGGGTCACCGACAAGTTCGGTAAAAATTCCTTATAAAAGTCGAGATTTTTCGGAATTAATTTTTATAAAAGCCAAAATTCTCTATAAAATTCTCTATAACAACATCCTTATATAACAACACTTGTCTATAAAAGCTAAGATTTTTCGGAACCAATTTTTACGTTATGTTATAATATATGTTCTCTATAACAGCACTTCGTTATAACATCCAAAAATATTCGAAACAAATAAGACTGTATTAGAGAAGTTTGACTGTATATATCTTTAAAAAGTAATAACATATTGATCGTGAGCACTTTATATATAAAATAAATTTTGATCGATTAAAAAAGTGCACCGTCAACCTTCAAACCCTTGGTTCGCCAACCGGTCAAAATTGTATATGTAGAAAATAAATGGGGATTATCAGAGCCATGCATGCATTCCATGAAGCAGCAGAACTGAAGAAGAAGAAAGAAGATAGAAAGGTGTATTTATGTAGCAGACAAGTAGATACAGTAGGTAGGTGGGGACAGATGGCATGTGTACACAGCACCTGATCAGCGTGTATTATGGGCCACTCAAACTCAGTACTCTTCTTTCCCCTATAGTTATAGCTCTAGCTGTCCCTCTGCAAATCAAACTCTGTGTAATACAACTCCTACGTGCATGGATTTAACCCTTTCTCTTCAATTACAAGTCATCAGGTTATCTCTCTGTACCCTCCACTACACTTCTCATCTGATAAGCAGACACACACTGAGAGAAGCAGTTTTGTTTTTGTTTCTCTTATGGAGGCAATATTGGCCCCTAGCTAGCTGCACTTGTCAGCTGCCTAATAGGTCGGAATTTGCAAGCAACAGCACACCAGCTCATCGGTGATATTGTCCGTTTTGGATCAAAACTCGTACGATCTTACGCCATTAGGGTTTAAGATTTATTTACTTACATACCTAGCATTTCTCTCGTGTTTTGTCAATATGCATGGTAGATTCGCTCGGGTTATCACAGAATTCGTACTCACTACATGTATCATTTTATGTGTTTCAATTTTACTTAATAAATATTTGTTTAATATTTTTCAAAAGTATTATTTGAATCTTATGATCTTAAGCATGTAATATCATTCATATATATCTTGATCTATTATGAAAAGTTTCAAGTTTGAATCTTGGGAATTTATATCCTTTCTCAAGCATGTCATATCATTCATATATATATATCTTCATCTATCATGAAAAGTCTCAAGTTTGAATCTTGGGAATTTATATTCTTTCAGTGGAATACTTTACACTATTTTATAAATACTAGTACTATTCTCTAATTAAATCCTATTAGATGAAATTACCAGTGTTTAACTGTTTTCCCTCTTAATGTACAACTGAAAAAGATGCAGAGCTAGCTGCAATTATAAATCTTAGCTACTGAGTGTTTGGGATTTGCGATGGAAATAGCGCAGTTCAATTTGGACTCTTGTGTAAGAAACTGATCATTTCTTCTTCCTTTCTATTGACAATAGTAGGGCCGCACCGCTCACTGGTTTGCTGTTGTCGCTTTCCAACATTTTGGTTTTGTTTGATGCGGAGTGGCCCGTTGACCCGTTACAGACAGAGTTAAAATTTGAAGTTTATAGATTTACGAGTCTAGTCCGTTTAAATTACTTGGTTCTAAATTATAGTAATAATTCTTATATATTCAATAAATTTTTTAAGCAAATATAGGATTTGGATCAAATCAATCTATAACGTGTGTTCTAGCTCAACTCCCGGAAGCCATAACGTCTATAATTTCTGGGGAAAACAAATGGAGTTACGCTTTTGACGGTGCAGAGGTGGATCCAACATTTTAAGAGGATGGATGCACTATTATAAAGAGATGAATATATGATTTAAACTTGATATTCAACCTTTAGCTTATTGGAAAAATTACACTAGTAGCCTGGGAGAAAATATGTAAACCAAAGAAGCAAGGGGGGCTAAACATTAAAGGGTGTAAGAACTGGAATAAGGTAGCTGTGAGGAAATTGATATGGCAAATAATGGAGAAAACTGACACACTATGGGTGAAGTGAGTACATGGACTCTATATGAAGGATGGTGATTTTTGGAACCATGTGCCTCAGGCTGATAGTAGCTGGTACTGGAAAAGGTTGAGCGAATTGAAGTTAGGAATGATACACTGGTATAGGAATGAGAAACATATTTTGACAAAGAATGGGAAATACTCAGTGATGCTGGGGTATATGCAATTAATTGGAGAGACAACGAGAATGGAAAATGCTGAGTTAATCTGGAATAGAATATATTTGCCGAGACACAAATTCATACTGTGGTTGGCTGCGCAAAATAGATTGTTGACAAAAGAAAGGTTGCTGAGTATGGGAGTACATTGTGATGATAGTGGATGCATTTTATGTGGTGCAGATGTGATAGAAAGTGCAGAACATTTATTCTCAAAATATGAATGGTCTGTGAAAATGTGGGAAGAACTTACTGAATGGTGTGGAATCAAATTTCAGCAGCAGAATGTAATGCCCACTTTGAAGAGAATACATAGCAGAAAATGGCTAATGATAAAGAAGAACATGGTGGTAGCAATATATGGAGCAGACATCTACAATATTTGGCAGGCAAGAAACTGGGCAATGTTTAGGGATACACATGTACAGAGTAAAAATGTACTGAAACAGATACAAAATGTGATTAGAGAACGGATAGGAATGATACAAAGTAACAAACGAATTAGAAAAGTGAGACAATTCATACATAGGCTAGAAAGTGAGTAATGGAGATTGATAGTAGGTTTTTGTTTCTGTTTTTATGTCTGTTATTGAGGCTTATCTGGTTTACCAGATAGAGGGCTCGTTCTTTGTGATTGAAGTTGTTTGATGGACTAGTAATAAAATTCACATTTGTTACAAAAAAAAAAAAAAAAAATCTCCTAATAGGTTTAAATTCTTTTTTAGACATTTTTGTGATTTTTCCAAAATATATTTGTACCCCATGTCGAAATTTTTTTACGCGAACCCGTTAATTGGCTGGCTCTATTGCTACTACTTGATATAAGACATTTCCTTTAATTATACGAATAAAATTTTGTTATTACGTAAGGGAAAACAGGGATTCAATATAGACTTGAGGATTTTAAAAAATAAAGCAAATAAAGAAATAAAAAGTACTTAATCTTTTTTTTTTTTTGTGTGGTTAAAATATATTTTTATTCATACGTAGAAACTTACAAAACAGGGGAGAAAAAGCTTCCTGCACCTACTAGAAAGGAACATGCTCCATTCCTAAAAAAAGTAGGATTTTCAAATTAAGCACACAAAAAATTCTAACACTGACGAGGGTAGACTTACAGGCCCCTCCTATACAAAATGTGCACTCAAAGAACATCTAATAGGTGAATTCTGTACATGTTTCTTTCCACAAAGAAAGACTTTCTATGTTTGTTAACTCTGAAAGACGGAAATCATAATCTGTCCATATTCATCTCTCCCCTAGCTTCCCTAGGCAGGAGGGGACTGTCGTAAATATAGGTAGTATTTGTACAGCTAAGTCCCCAGTTAGCCAGCACACTGCCACCTTGTTACCTTCTCTATAACAGTGTTGAGTATTCCAATTGGATGGACAAGAAAATTAAATCCTTGACCTCACTTGGTGCACCTACTAACCATTACACCATATGACTCTTTGAGCTTGAGTGCGCACACATATATATATTTATATTATTTTTGTAAAGAAATGTAGCTCAAAGTAACAATATAAAACAAGAAGATAAGTAGAATAAGAGAAGAAGAGATAACTTTCTTATTTTATCAAGTGTTCAAGTGTATCCCATATCACATTTCATGCCTCTATTTATACTATTACATTGAAGGTTACAAAAGGATCATGGGGAGAGGTTATAGAGGTGTGAGAGTTACAATCATAATAGTGTAAATAGTGGGAGTTTATTTACATCATGGGTGAAAGTAGTGGGAGTAGTGAAATTCACAAGTACTATAAATTTTACAACAATTTTGAATAATATAATATTCCTATGCATGATTCAGGGTGAAGAGAATGGATGCATGTGAACCCGCTTCCATCCCCTTGAATACGCCCATGTTAAGAGGCAGTTTCAAAATTTGGATATTCTGGGTTGTAGTCGAGGCTTTTATTAATTCAAATTTATGTCATGATCCCTTATGATAGTAGTAGCTGGATTCGAATGAAGAATGGAAGGAAGACAGTAACGGAAAATTGGAAAGGAATAACAGAAATTTGAACCAACGGTTAGGATTAGATTGGG
Organism: Nicotiana knightiana; assembly: GCA_005239525.1. Taxonomy (NCBI): domain Eukaryota; kingdom Viridiplantae; phylum Streptophyta; class Magnoliopsida; order Solanales; family Solanaceae; genus Nicotiana; species Nicotiana knightiana. The sequence goes on along the minus strand of MDKJ01278865.1, from coordinate 8,711 downwards.
CTTTAATGAACTCCAAGAGCTAAGATTTGGCCACGTCAGCAGGGAGATTGTTATAACGAACCTCAACAGAATGGGGATGGCATCGTTCATCAGTGTAATTCCTCTTCTCTCTCTTCGATCTCTTTCTCATTTCCTTTTCTCTCTTCTTCCTCTTTTCCTCCCTAACAGTCTTCTTCTCTTTTCTTCTTCTTCAGGAAATTCTGCAGCCATGGAGATTAGCTTAGACAGTAGATAGTTCAGCTTGTAACACATTTTTTTCTTTATGATATAAACAGAAAATTGTCCCAAAATCTTTCAATTATTGTTATTGTTGTTTAATTCCTTAATTCGAGTCACTTTATTACAATTGGTATCAGAGCCTCGATTATGCGACTGTGAAGGAGGTGATGGTTGAAGGAACTAGACTAAAAGTGATGGATGATAAGCTCGTAAGACATGAAGAAGTTTTGAACGAGTTTATGACCACCAATGAAGAGCTTCGCAGCACTCAAAATGGAATACAAGGTACTCTCGAATTAATACTAGAACGACTGACTAACCTGGAGAGGGTTCCACCCAGATCACAAGGAGAGAGACCTCAAGGGGATGGTCTACTGCCTATACCAGGACAAGACCTGAGACAGAATCGACCTCAAGCAGTGCAAGATCCTTCACCTAAGTGGGAGCTTCCTTACTTTGAAGGTCACGAGCCTAAATGATGGATCAGGAAGTGTGAAAGGTACTTTAATTTGTATAGAACTCCAGACAACTTGAAGGCAGAAGCAGCTGCTCTATATCTGAATGGATTAGCTGATGTTTGGTACGATTCCTTAGTACTAAGCAAGGGTGAAGTGAGCTGGGATGAATTCAAGGAAGAGTTGCTGACTCGATTGGAGAGGAGCTGGTAGGGGACATAGTGGAGAAATCCAACAAGCTGAACCAGACTGTGACAATAGATGAATTCCTGGGAAAGTTCGAAGACTTGAAGGCCCAAATGCTAATAAGGAGCCCTCACTTAGATGAGTCACACTTCATCTCCAGTTTTATTGGAGCTTTGAAGGAGGAGATTAGATTTGGAGTAAAATTATTCAAACCTACCACGCTACGATTTTCAGTAGAGCAAGCTATATTGCAGGAGAAGGCTATAGAAGTTGCCCTCAAACGTACCAAAACAATAGCCAAAAGCCCCAATTGGCCCTATTAGTACAATCAGAACACCTGCTGTAACTACTGGTAAGACAAATTCCTTCAGGCTTAGCCCTGAGTTATATGAATATAGGAAGAGTAACCACTTGTGTTACAAATGTGGGGAGAAGTACACGCAGGGCCATCAATGCAAGAGGAAGCAGTTGAATAGTATGATTGGCACAACAGAGGTTTCCTTTGATAATGGTGAGATAGAGGAGGAACAAGACTCCGCAGGGTTGATCATTGAAGGAGAGGTGGAACAAGAGGTTACAAAAGCAGTTTGCATAAATGCTCTGTCAGGTGATAATAAAGGAGTCAATATTATACTAGTGCGGGGTACCATAAGGAGCAGGAAGTTGACAGTGTTGATTGATTCAGGGAGCACTCACAGCTTCATTGATGTCACCACAGTTAAGGATCCAGGATATCAAGCCCAACCTTGCCCACTAGTAAGGGTAACTGTAGCTGATGGAAATTATGTCATGGACACTTCTATATGCATATGTTACCAGTGGAAAATGCAAGACAGACTCTTCCAAGAAGATCTACTGATCATTCCACTTGGAGGTTGTGACATGGTGATGGGAAATGACTGGATGAAGAAACACAATCCAACTAAGTTCGACCATGATGTGTTACTATTGGCAAGAAGAGCAACAAGCTAGTGTTACAAGGCATTACTGAGGAAGGGAAGCTGAATATGATCACTAGTGGAACAATGAGCAAAATGCTAAGTAAAGGCCAGGACCTAATAGCTCACCTGTTCATGATGAGTGCTATAAGGGAAAAAGAGCAGGATCCAATTGGGGAGGCCCTTGAAGGGGTACTGCAACAGTACTCAGATGTGTTTGCTGAACCAAAAGCCCTACCCCCTGCTAGAACCTTGGACCACACCATTCCCTTAAAACCTGGGGCTATGCCAGTCAGTTTAAGGCCCTATAGATACAATTATTACCAGAAGGACGAACTAGAAAAGCAGGTCAAGGAGATGCTCACCAATGGCATCATACAACACATTTAATCACCTTTCTCTTCACCAGCCTTACTTGTCAAAAAGAAGGATGGGACTTGGAGGTTCTGTGTAGACTATAGAGGATTAAAGAAATTATAATAAAGGATAAATACCCAATACCCATTGTGGATGATTTACTGGATGAATTTATTTAGTCTGTGATGTTTTCAAAAGTGGATTTAATGGCTGGTTACCACCAGATTAGAATGAAGATAGAAGATGTTTATAAGAAGACATTCAGAACTCACATGGGACATTATGAGTTAAAGGTGATGCCATTTGGGCTAACAAACGCCCCAGCTACCTTTCAAGCATTGATGAATCAAGTTTTTCAATCCTTCTTTTGAAAATTTGTGTTAGTATTCTTTGATGACATACTTATTTACAGCTTATCTGAGAAGGAACATGTAGCTCACTTAAGCACAGTCTTTGATATTCTAAGTAAAAACTCCTTATGTGCTAAAATATCTAAATGCTCATTTGGTCAGTCTAGAATGGAGTATTTGGGACATGTTATAACTGTAGAAGGAGTATCAACCGATCCCTCAAAAATAAAGGCCATGGTTGAGTGGCCTAAGCCCAGTTCTATAAAGGCTTTGAGGGGATTCTTTGCATTAACAGGGTATTATCAAAAGTATGTTGCCAAATATGGTATCATCTATAGGAACTTGACTGATTTATTGAGAAATGATGCATTTAAGTAGAATGAAGAGGCAGACTTAGCCTTTGAAAGATTGAAGGAGGCTATGGTGTCCACACCTGTACTGGCTTTGCCTGACTACAACAAGGAATTCATAGTGGAGACTGGTGCTAGAAAAATAGGCATTGGGGCTGTACTAATGCAGGAAGGGAGACCAATGGCTTACTTTAGCAAAGTTCTGGGCCCCAGACATAGAGGCAAATCCATCTACGAAAAAGATTACATGGCCTTGTTGAATGCAGTAGACAAATGGAGACATTACCTACAATACAAGAACTTTGTGGTGAGGACTGATCATCACAGCCTAAAGTACCTCCTTGAACAGAGAGTGACCACTGCTATACAGCAAAAAGGGTTGACCAAATTGCTTGGGTTGGATTATGAGGTGCAGTACAAGAAGGGGGCTGAAACTAGGGTAGCTGATGACCTTTCTAGAAAACCAGAAGAATCAGAGAGGCAAGGGAGCCAATTAGCAGGAGCATTACAAACCATCAGTATATCAGTTCCTACATGGGTACAGGAAATAACACACAACTATGAAGGGGACCCTAAAGCTGCAGAAATCATTAGTCAAATAGCTGTGACTCAGCAAGTACCTAACATATGGCACTACACTGCCAATATATTCAAGAAAAAGGGAAAGATTTAGATTAGTGCCACGGGTGAGCTCAGGGCTCATCTGATATCCACCTTTCAAGATTCTCCTCTAGGTGGACACTCGGAGCAGCTTGGGACTCTCAAAAGGTTAGCACAAATCTTCTACTGGCCTAGAATGAAACAGATGGTCAATGAACATGTGTCTAGTTGTGATGTCTGTCTCAAGAGCAAGGATGATCATATGGCCTATCCTGAGTTACTGCAGCCCCTTCCCATTAACTAAGCTTGGAGCCACATTAGCATGGACTTCATTGAAGGATTGCCCAAATCCAAGAATAAGGAAGTGATTCCTGTAGTGTTGATAGGTTAACCAAATATGCACACTTCATAGCTCTAAAACACCCTTACATAACAGTATCAGTGGCAGAAGTATTTTGGAAAAGGATACATTGCCTACATGGTGTTCCAGAATCTATAGTGACAGATACGGACAAGGTATTCTTGAGCCACTTTTGGCAGGACTTGTTTAAACTCCTAGGAACTCAGCTTCATTATAGCACTACCTATTACCTGCAGAGTGATGGCCAAACTGAAAGGGTCAATAGATGCTTAGAAAACTACCTCAGATGTATGACTGCAATAGGCCAACACAGTGGAAGCACTGGCTAGCTACTGCAGAATGGTGGTACAATACCAATTTCCACACCAGCCTACAGTGTACCCCCTTTGAAGTATTATATGGGTACAAACCTCCACAGTTATCCTTGGTCCCCTTATTGGAGACGGTGGTACCAGCTGCGGAAGATACAATGATGCATAAGCAACAAATGCAGCAACTCTTAAAGGACAACCTCACTAAAGCATAGGAGAGGATGCAACAATATGCTGACAGGAAGAGGATAGATAGAGAATTTCAAGTCGGGGACTTGGTCTACCTAAAATTACAGCCTTACAGACAGACTTCTATGGCATTGAGAAGGAACTTGAAGCTGAGCTCTACGTACTATGGAACCTATAAAGTACTGGCACTAATTGGCAAGGTGGCTTACAAATTGGATCTTCCTCCGAAATCTAAGGTCCATCCTGTTTTCCATGTATCTTTGCTTAAAAAAAAGGTGGGAGAGAGAGCGGTCGTGCAGACAATCCTACCAGTCACGGGCAAGGATGGTCAGTTCCTGGTGAAGCCAGTAGAAATCCTAAAAAGATAGCTTATCAATAGAAACAATGCTGCTATGGTGAGAGCATTGGTGCAGTGGTCCAATCTGCCTCCAGAAGACGCTACTTGGGAGGATTATCACTACGTCAAGGCAAGGTTTCCAGAGTTTGATGCCAATCCTTGAGGACAAGGATTGTTTGTAGGAGGAGGGTATGTCATGATCCCTTATGAAGAAGTAGTAGTAGCTGGATTCGAATGAAGAATGGAAGGAATACAGTAACGGAAAATTGCAATGGAATAACAGAAATTTGAACCAATGGCTAGAATTAGATTGGGCTTTAATGAACTCAAAGGGCTAAGATTTGGGCACGTCAGCAGGGAGGTTGTTATAACGAACCTCAACAGAATGGGGAGGGCATCGTTCATCAGTGTAATTCCTCTTCTCTCTCTTCGATCTCTTTCTCATTTCCTTCTCTCTCCTCTTCCTCTTTTCCTCCCTAACAGTCTTCTTCTCTTTTCTTCTTCTTCAGGAAATTCTGCAGCCATGGAGATTAGCTTAGATAGTAGATAGTTCAGCTTGTAACCCATTTTTTTCTTTATGATATAAACAGAAAATTGTCCCAAAATCTTTCAATTATTGTTAGAGAGAGTGTTCAAGCTAAAGATAATGAATTAAGATAACCCCATAAATTATAATGCAGACATGCTTTTGAGTTGTAACATCTTTTTGTTCTTATTTTGGATCCATGCGGTAGGCGCCAAAATATGCTTGCAACTTTGAAGAATGATGAGCCTAGCTACCTCAACTTCAATGATTCACCTTTATATGCGTACCTAACTGTCGGTTTCGGACCCAAAATGGGTCGTCCTTTTTGGCCCATCAGTAAATAAAGTGGGCTAAGTTTATAGTTGAGGAAATAATTGGTTAATGTCAAAGAAAAAGACTGATAGGCTTCTAAATTGAGAAAGACTAAAATAAAGGGATATATATGGTACCTTAATTAGAAAAAATTCACATAAAAAAGGAGAGAAGAATAATCAATTAAAGTGTTCATATTACATGTGTTCTTAAGCTCGATGATAGTCCAAGGGACAAATTCATGAGGTATGTTGTAAGACATATGGTATTGGAGTGGGACTCGTCTAATATGGTGGTGGAATAATTCTCAGTTATGAGGAGATTGAGTTCCTAACAGGAAATGTATGTAACGCTTATGACAGAGACGGGCTAATGAGGGCAGATCAAAGAGAAAGATTGGCGTGCTTTAACCTGACAAGACTCTGAAGAAAGTAAGAATGCATATAACATCTTAGATAAACTTGGATTGTGATATCGATATACATAGAAGAGATTTAAACGGTGTTAACGATTAAAATAGTTTGTGGTAAGATATTTTTATGAAAATCTAAAAGTATTAGGTATGTCGTAAATTTTTATTGGGTCCAAATATTATATGTTGGCACCCACACTCCATAAAAATTGAATGATGCATTTGGTTCAGTACTTAATTATTTACTCAAAGAAATAAAGATCAAGTCTTATTTACATTTTTTCTTTATTTTTTTAGCGGTCCATTCGTGTTCTAGAAATTCGAAAAATGCCGCTGGATGTATTCAACGTTGCCCCTACGTTCCTTGTGTAAAATAGAAAGTATATTTATGTAATCTCTCGGATATTAACGAGAGAATGATGAAAAAGAAGTGAACATGAAACATATGTACGATTTTGGAGCAAGGGAGAGAAATGGTGGTACAATTATTAAATGAGTTGCATAATTGAAGGACCTACAAACAAGAGAGATTCAAAGTTTGATTCATACATCAAAAAAAGCAACAGTTAGAGAGAGTTTCGTTTTTCATAATAGGAAAGTGGCCCCACAGACCCTGACGTGGTTTTTTATCATGTCTCTGATTAGATAGATGGATGGATGGATTTGATTCGTGACTCTCTTCTGACTCGATGTTCCTTATACATACACATAGAAACAACTGCACCTGATAGTACCACTTGACTTCTCCTAGACCTTTTCAATTAACAAAATTTGTGAAATTCACTCGATAATTAGCATTAGTTTCTTCGGCCCACCATAAGTGACTATTTTACCTTTTAAAAATTACATAGACATTTAATTTGATCGTCCTCATTTAATTTATACCTATTTTTTAAATAACTTCAGGCCTTTTTCTCCTCCTTCTTCTCCTCCTTCGTTTTCTTCTTCTTCTTCTTCTTCGGATGACTATGATTTTATATGGTGGTTATGAATATATTTTAATGTAGTTTATGATATTTTTAGAATTGTGAGCTGTTATGATGCTTTAATTTTTACTATTGTTTAAGCTCAATTCGAATCTGTTTTTGCATTTATATTTCGTTGTCTTAATGTCCGCGTTGAGAAAAAAGACAGAATGGGGTTAATTATGCTTTACTACATTTGGCTTAAGTTATATTTTAAAGCAAGGACCTAACAGAACTTCAGTTCTAAGAATGCTGAAATTTAGCAAATATAAACAAAAACTTCAGCTCCTAGAATGCTGAAGTTCAGCAAAATACAAACAAACTTCAGCTCCTTGAATGCTGCAGTTCGACAATTACAAAACAAACTTAAGCTCCTAGAATACTGAAGTTCAGCAATTACAAAACAAAAACTTCAGCCAATACATGTTGTAGTTTTATTGAACTGAAGTTTGTCATTGCACTATGAACTGAATTTTGCGTGATTGCTTTAGCAAGTCAGGCCAAACTTCAAGCAAAAATATCTGAAGTTTTGCTTTGATAAGGTACACTTCAGGCAAAACATTCTGAAGTTCAAACTTCAGACATAAATTTCTACTACTTCAGGTCCGTATGTCTGAAGTTATCCGAAAAGTGGGTACAATTATAATTTTTTTTGCAAAACGAGTATAAGTTAAAATGTAACCCAGAAACTGGATATAGATGCAAATACCCCTTTTACCTTTGACATATCCATTAAGGAAATATGAAATTCTAGAAAAAGAAGATGTATTCATTAAATAAACCTTAATTAACTGTTACTTTGACATATTGGAATATATAAATAAGAGTAAATTTAAAAAAAATAAAATTAACTCTTTCTTAATTATATAAATAAATACTTATTTTTTATCGAAATAAAAAAAAAAAGTTATTTATTGTGGGCCTGAGGGGGTATTAATTTTTATGGGACAAATTGAATCAGTGTACTAACGACAAAGAAATATTTGGGATCAAATTCAGAGGAAGATTAAATTTTCTTTATATTCCATAATTACGGAGCGTTTTCGGTCCTTTTCACTTATTTTTATCCATTTCAAACAAATGATGAGGTGTGATTTGCGATAATGGATTTCGAAATTCAGACATAATTTTTTATATTAAAAAATTACATTAAAAATAATTAATACTCCTATGTGGCAGAGAGTGAGACAATGTTTTATTTTAATCTCTTCAAAGTGATTGATATATTTCTATGTTTAGAAGTTAATATTCTTATTTTACCTTCCAGGCCATGCTATTATAGAAAGGATATAGCAGGTTGAAAACTGCAAGATTTTGAGAATACTTTTTGGTATATGTTAATTGACTCTCTTTACATCTATGTCACTATTAGAAAACTGTCAAAATTTGTCCGGAGCATTCCGATCGAAATTGGTCGAAAATAAAGTAAATTGATCGAAAAATTCAAATAACAAATTGTACCTAAATATACTAACCACAATCGGTCGAAAAATGTGGCCCCACAAAAAAGAAAGTTTGCTTTATCTGACACAGTAGAAAATTCTGACCGGCTGCAGTAAGAAAATGGTCAATCTTTGACAAAAGCCTTGTTGAACTTGCATACTATCTACCAAAGAATAGATTAATTAAAAAATTTATAGAATACCGACCGATGTCATTCGAAAATTCTAATTTGTTTTTCTCCGCCAGTATCAATTATTTTTTCCGCCAATAAAAAATTATATTTTAATATAATTATAAAGTTACCGACCGAATCGGTCGGTATTACTAGTCAAAATCGTCAAACACTTATATATTATAGTTATATAGTTATATATATATATATATAACTATATAACTATAA
>ML434224.1:3410-15924 GCA_005239525.1 Nicotiana knightiana | reverse complement strand
AATTATGAAAGGTACACTCTAGTCTTCTTAGAAAATCAATTACCGATTCAATAGCATTAACAGTCTAATATTAGTCGCAGGATCACATGTACAACACGTAAGGCATGCTAGTGGGTCCGAGACTACCCGGACATGGCATAATAGTAGCTACGCACAGACTCCCGTCACCTCGTCCGTACGTAGCCCCCTCAGATAGTAGCACATTTTTAATTAGTTCACCTAGGGGACAATTTCCCCTCACAAAGTTAGAAAAGAGACTTACCTCANTCTTTGTTTTGAAACTCATTTGCCAAGTTTAATAATATTCAATAATATAACCTTATCAGGTATACAATTATCCGTGGAGGAATCAATTCTCTTTCTAAATAATTATGAAAGGTACACTCTAGTCTTCTTAGAAAATCAATTACCGATTCAATAGCATTAACAGTCTAATATTAGTCGCAGGATCACATGTACAACACGTAAGGCATGCTAGTGGGTCCGAGACTACCCGGACATGGCATAATAGTAGCTACGCACAGACTCCCGTCACCTCGTCCGTACGTAGCCCCCTCAGATAGTAGCACATTTTTAATTAGTTCACCTAGGGGACAATTTCCCCTCACAAAGTTAGAAAAGAGACTTACCTCACTCTGAAGTTCCATAACCGGCTTCCAAGCCCTTCCGACGACTCCAATGGACGCACAACGCCCCAAAACTATCCAAATAATGGCAAACTAATGAAAATATACTCTAATATTTGAAACAATTCAAATTATATAATTTCCCAACTCCGCTCAGTGAATTGACCAAAATGCCCTCGGGCCTACGTGCCCGAAATTCAAAATTTCTCGAAGATATATTCTACCCATAGCTTTACTAGTTCAAATATACAATTTACTCTAAATTACATGCTCAAATTCGTGGTAGAAATCCAAAAATATCATTTCTAGGTTTTCATCAAAATTTTCCAATTTTTCCATAATTTTTCATGATTTTCCATGTTAAAATCTAGATATAATCCAAGTAATTAACTTGCAATAGGTGGGATTAACTTACCTCCAAGTTACTAGGTGAGTAGACCTCTCAAGAAGCTCCAAAAATTTCCCAAGAATAAAGAAATGAGCAAAAATGCTCAAACCCCCGCTTTAAACACTCACTGCCCAGCGATCTTCGCGCCCGCAGCAAGACCTTCGCGCCTGCGGTGTCCGCGCCTGCGGCAAAACCTTCGCACCCGCGGCCAATTCTTCGCGCCTGCGGTCTTCGCACCCGCGGCCAATTATTCGCGCCCGCGGTGCCTGGCCAGCCCATGCCTTTTCGCTTCTGCGACTCGTGCCCCGCATCCGCGAGCTCGCACCTGCGCCCATCCAAGCGCAGGTGCGATCACACCAGAAGCTGGGAGCTTCAGTTTATGCTCTCCAAGTTCAAAATTGGTCTGAGGCTCATCCGGTTAAGACCCGGGGCCCCCGGGGCCCAACCCGAACATGCCAACAAGTTCCAAAACATAATGCGGACTTGCTCGAGGCCTCAAATCACATCAAACAACGCCGAAACGACGGATCGCACTAAAATTCAAACTTTAAGAACTTGAAATTCCAAACTTCCACATCCGATGCCGAAACCTATCAAATCACGTCCGATCGACCCCAAATTTTTCACACAAGTCATATTTGACATTACGGACCTGCTCCAACTTCTGGAATCGCATTCCGACCCCGATATCAAAATTTCCACTTCCGGTCAAATTTCTCGAAAACCTTCAAATTTCTATCTTTAGCCAAATGACTTCAAAATGACCTACGGACATCCAAATTCACTTCCGATCACGCTCCCAACTCCAGAATAACCATACGGAGCTATTCCCAGGCTCGGAATCCCAAACGGGCATCAATATCACTGAAATGCGCTTCAAGCCAAACTTAGGAAATTTCTTCAAAATGCTGACTTCCACAATATACGCCGAAACACTCTCGGGTTATCCAAAGCTCGATCCGGACGCCCAAGTTCGAAATCATCATACGAACCTACAGGAACCTTCAAATCCTGATTCGGAGGTCGTTTACTCAAAATTCCAAATCTCGGTCAATTTCTCCAACTTAAGGCTTCTGAAATGAGAAATTTCTTTCCAAATTAACTCTAAACTTCCCTAAATTCAATTCCGACCACACCCACGGGTCATAATACCTTAAACGGAGCTTCTCACGGCCTCAAACTGCTGAACGACTTGCTAGAGCTCAAAACAACCGGTCGGGTCGTTACATTCTCCCCCACTTAAACAGACGTTCGTCCTCGAACGTGCTAAGAACTGCTCTGGAGTTATCTGAAATCACTGTTTAGCACCTCGTGCACCTTCCCGTGCTCCCACAACCCAGTTGAATACATTATCTTGATCAAATATGAAGATTTCCTTTTTTACCCATATAATAAGCTCAGAATCCAGTCCCAACATCTGAAATTTCTCTGCCAGGCCTAGTTCCAATAAATAAACACCGTATCAACTACCACACGACATACCAGAACATGACTGCATACCCTTGCTGATTTAGCACCATGCACTGCATAATTCATCATCTGACCACAATGACACTCCCTGAACCTTAATAGCCAAAATTCCACGAATCTGATGCTCCCGGTGCACCTTATGATATATATATACATCCTGCTATAATGCTGGCGATACAACCACAACGGAGGAGAGGTGTAGAAATTCATAACAAACTGCAGAGTTAACAAATCATTGAATATCTCCTCTTGACTAGAATCATCACCTCATTACAAACCAATAAGGGTAACTGTCCTTTAATGTATTTCACATAATCTTATCGCACTTATCCCTGATCCAATAATCTCGTCTCACCTAGTATGAACTGCTCAGACAATAAATCACCCCAAACATGACCAACAGTCTCACATGATACAACGACGCGCCAATAGGCCATAACTCGAACATGATACATAAAGGAATGACTCAGGGAGGGACTACTCAACTCACGCAACTAATATGAACTTTCCTCAGAAAATAGGAAGTAAAACATAAGAAAAATAAATATAGTAACCTTACTCATCATCACACCGTAGTGGCGTGCAACCCGATCCAAATAACATACCCGTGGCGATGTGCCACCCGATCCACACATAAAATTCACATAAGGAAATATAGACGGAGCTGAATTGCTGACCATTGAAAATTACTGAATATCGGTCACAAGCACGCTAAGTGCATAATACCATCCTGGGGGGAGACTAAGAAAGCCATATGCTACAAAACTCAAGCACAACTGAGGTGCGATATATATATATATATATATATATACTCTGGATCTCAAGAGCTATCCTGCTCACATAACATCACCACTACGCGAGACCTCAACACATAAGAAATTATCAAGCAGTTTCACAACTCACACGGTAAAATCATAAGATTACATGGATTTGACGAAGACGGAACAACACCTGATATTCCAACACCCCTCCTTGAGGAGCGCTATACTGAAATGAACACATCTGCCTCACATGAAGACCATATTCTCATTTAAATCCATTAATACACTTCCAAGCCGATTCTGCTCCTAATGAACTAGGCTGATAGCCTTACCTGGGTCCACATTAACCCACTTCCTCTCATAATACGCAAGAACAACCATCACAGTCGGGACAACACCCCACAATCCACAACCAAATGAATTGAACGCATTCCAGGCATAAATCCTTAAATAAGAAATATTGCACTTCCTTATACTTGGTCTAAATCTTCAACCAATCAGGTGACTACATGTCACACTTATACAATCTTCTTGTGGTCATGCTTTCATGACCTTCCACACAAGGCAACAAGTCTGCACATCTATACCACCGACCACACTAATGTTGCAAAGCAAATCAAGAATCTCATAACCGGGATACAAAGCCTCTTTCATCAAACACCGATCTCAGATGAGCTGAAGTCATCACCTGCTTACCTTAATCATTCAAATCCTTTTTTCCCTTGCTCACCCGAGCTCATGACATCCTTGTCAACACCGAACTGAAATCTTGATCCTTACTTTTAATTCCATGCTGCTTACTGCACCTGATATGCCAATATGAAATAGCGCAAGAATTCCATCATAACTCCTGAATCACTAATAGGGTGAATACTTCATCATATAGAAACCTTTTTCTTACCTCAATTCAAGAGAACCATGACAATACACAAGTGGATTCCCACAATCACCATACATGCAAATCCTTAAGTAGTGGTCTGAACCGCCATAACCCTTCCGGGATCCGCCTACACCTGACAGGCCATAGCACCCGAATGCTCCCATGTGAAATCTATTACGACGGTCGACAAGCCCCGGACATACCGGCCCAACCAGATGCATAATTTAATTACTTCGAAGGAACTGATCACTGCCGTACCTGTGCCATTTCAACCATGGATAATCAATCTATCTTCTTTTAATCATTCTTAACTGCCTCAGAAATAATAGTAACTTCCTTCAACTCATACCAATTCAACTCTTACTCATCCCGAGTGACCTTGATTCACGAGACCATGCTGCCTAAATCCCACAACCCGTCTCATACCCTCCTGATAATCTATCTACAACCCGGAGTTTATTTCTCTCACTCCTCAAATACTGCCCTGCATGCTGAAAATAACATAAAACCCTCCAACCATTTTACCTTTTTTCTGAAATTACGCTGCAAAAGCTCAATTCTTAACCATACTGTGGGCTTGAACTCCTTAGACACCACCTTCTAACCTTTGAATCCATTGGAACCATTGTTGAGAGTCACCCACTCTGGCTTGGTCCCGAATATAATCAACTCTACGGCTTTGCTGGCACCTAAACACCCATCTCGATAAAGCACCCGTCTGAATCCCTTCACTTGTAAATTACCTCCGTACCAAGCATAAATCCCGAATCTTTCCAAAGCCTAAACCTGATTCAATAAGGCCAACCCTTGCACACCTTTACAATTACCATTTTACTCCTTTCCCTTAGCTATAATAACTTGCCGACACGCTGACAATCCGCAACCCCATGATAACACAATTCTACGACCCAACTGCAGGTGGTGGGACTCCCCCACTTAGCCCGAAGCTACTCCCTGCACCACTCTAGACCCTGCTGAGATCCTTTCTCCTTTGTTAACATGATTTGGCTTAACCAATCCATCCAAATTCTTCCAAATTCCCCTGTCTGCATTCCCTAAATACTCGAATTCTCTAGCATCATTCACACATTCTGCCTCCTACCGAATAGCCACTAGAATACCTCATAGAAACTTTCCAACCACACAACCGCTAGCCTACTCACAGGAGATAACCCACCTGTGGAAATCACCAACTGACACCTTCCAATGACGTTGTACTGCACACTACAACGTCAATACTCTATCCTGCGCCTTTATTCCTCTACCAACTTTACTAGTTCGTTTGCTCCTCATGGACGTCTATTAAATGCGCTACAACATCTTCAAATTCACCGCCACATTGCGTCATTCTTCATTCCTAACAACTCCTCCCCTGTTGTATCCAACCTTCCGCCAAAATAACCCATATTTCAACTTAAGCTCGTAGACCCAATCTCCATCCACTAAAACTCTAAAACTTTCCCTCAAGATAGGAAGTTGTCTTACCACTGAACTTTGGCGATATGCTTCCACTCTCCCACTTGTTAATCTCATTCCCTTAAGCACTAGCTGACCTCCTTTCCTTACACCTGGCCTTTTAGAAAAATAGCTACCGCCTGACACTTCTAACATGTCTTCCGTCATCGTATGCTGTCCAATTCAATATCATTCTCTGCAGCTCTTACACTAGTAGATCCCCGCGACTTCAAACTCTCCGAGGATCATCTTTCTCGAGTTGCCTTTATTAGAAATAACTATTCAGTCCTGAACCACCACGCACCACGATCTCTAACAACTAATACTACTTCACAACACTCTGACCCAATCCGACCGAAGAAACCATAGCACATACAGACTTAACACATTCCATTCGATCAATGACGACGATTTCACATCACAGGTGAAAATTGCACCTCGCTTGAAAACACCAAGTCTTATTGTTCCTTCAACCCAAATTTGAACATTCATAGTTCAATTGCCTTTCCTCCGCCGGAACTAAAATACTGAGATCTCGAGATCACGCTCTGAGAAGACCTCCTTTCAAGTCATTCATTGTCCCAACACATGGGCGAGCTTCCTATCATCATATCAATACCGTGTGATAACCATTCATAAGCATCATAGCAAATCCGCGCATAAACTCAAAGCTCTCAGAAGTGCAACTATCGAGCTGAAACAACATAATATCTTTCCGCAGAGCTACGACAGTAGCCCCAACCAACTACGTATGGAAAAATATCACGCTCCATATTTGTAGTACCATTACCATTCCTCAAATTCCCGATTCATAGCAAGCGCTTCGCGATGCGTAAGATTGAATAAGAAGAATACGTAGGCATAAGTCTTAAAGGGAACCAAATCGCACGATGAGGAATCAAGAAGGGAAGTCCTCCTAACAACCTTGTAGCCTCTCGAAGATAAGTACAGACGTCTCCGTATCGATCCGCAAGACTCTACTAGACTTTCTCATGACTCGTGAGACCTAAGGGAACCTAGTGCTCCGATACCATGTTGTCACGACCTAAAATCTATTAAGGTCGTGGTGGCGCCGGACACCACCGTCAGGCAAGCCAATCATTAATTAGTTGAAATATATTTCTTGTTTTAACATTTTTGAAATCATTACCTTTAAATTATTTCGAAATAACTAAACAAAATTAGTTAAGCAAATACGATGGTTTAAATATTCCATTTTAGCAAATATACCCCAAATTTCATCCCAGAACCCGGTGTCACAAGTGCATGAGTAATTTCTACGAATTTATACAATCATTACAAAGCTTGTCCGAGATACAAATTGGACAATGAAATTTAAAACAAAATGAATACAATACGAGGGAGACTCTGCCAGCTGCGGATCGCCTCCGGATGATGCAGCTCGCCTAAGTCCCCAAACCAGCCACATCGTTGTGAAATTACCTGTGCAATAAAAATGCACAGCAAGTGTAGCATGAGTACGAAAATAACGTGTACTTAGTAATTCGCTCGCCTAACCTCAGAGAGGTAGTGACGAGAGGTCGATTTGACAATTGCTAAAGGTCAATTTAGTATAATCAAGTGAGACACTGAGCATGTATGTCATAGGCAGTTTATTAAAATCAGGGATAAATAATATCAACTCCTTCCATATTTAACACTTAAATCTTTGTCATTTTAATAACAAATAATCAAAAATGGATGATTTAATCAATTAACCAATAACCAACTAGAAAGAACAACTTCTTTCAAATTTTTAGTAACTTTAAACCTCTGTCATTTCACTTGAAAACTTAAAATTTTCAGGCCAGTAATTAGGCAAAATCATAGCAATTACGCAGTAAATATCATGCGCAAGCAATGCCGAGGGTCGAAAGGCACGAACTAACAATAATAAATTGTGCACTGCCGAGGGTCGAACGGCTCGAAACATAGATGCATCTATTTTTTCTCGCTCGCGAATCGATCATGCGACGCGGTCAACATAAAAATAATAAGGCTAGCCTGCTCGCGAATCATATCTGCGACTCAGGTGCTCATATGTACACATATTTACATAATAAATCCGCATTTTTATCAAGAAAATAGTTACTCGGGAAAGTGGTAAAATTCTTCTTAAAGGAATATGAAAAATAGCTTTTAAATCTTTGTTTTGAAACTCATTTGCCAAGTTTAATAATATTCAATAATATAATCTTATCAGGTATACAATTATCCACGGAGGAATCAATTCTCTTTCTAAATAATTATGAAAGGTACACTCTAGTCTTCTTAGGAAATCAATTACCGATTCAATAGCATTAACAGTCTAATATTAGTAGCAGGATCACATGTACAACACGTAAGGCATGCTAGTGGGTCCTAGACTACCCGGGCATGGCATAATAGTAGCTATGCACGGACTCCCGTTACCTCGTGCGTACGTAGCCCCCGCAGATAGTAACACATTTTTAATTAGTTCACTTAGGGAGACAATTCCCCCTCACAAAGTTAGAAAGGAGACTTACCTCGCTCCGAAGTTCCATAACCGGCTTCCAAGCCCTTCCGACGACTCAAATGGACGCACAACGCCCCAAAACTATCCAAATAATGGCAAACTAATTAAAATATACTCTAATATTTGCAATAATTCAAATTTTATAATTTCCCAACGCCGCTCAGTGAATTGACCAAAATGCCCTCGGGCCCACGTGTCCGGCATCCGAGATTTCTCGAAGATATATTCTACCCATAGCTTTACTAGTTCAAATATACAATTTACTATAAATTCCATGCTCAAATTCGTGGTAGAAATCCAAAAATACCATTTCTAGGCTTTCTTCAAAATTTCCCAATTTTTCCACAATTTTTCATGATTTTCCATGTTAAAATCTAGATATAATCCAAGTAATTAACTTGCAATAGGTGGGGTTGACTTACCTCCAAGTTCCTAGGTGAATATCCCTCTCAAGAAGCTCCAAAAATCATCCAAGAATTAATAAATGAACAAAAATGCTCAAACCCTCGCTTTAAACACTCACTACCCAGCGATCTTCGCGCCCGCGGCAAAACCTTCGCGCATGTGGTCTTCGCACCCGCGGCCAATTCTTCGCGCCCGCGGTACCTGGACAGCCCATGCCTTTTCGCTTCTGCGACTCGTTCCCCGCATCCGCGAGCTCGCACCTGCGGCCATCCAAGTGTAGGTGCGATCACACCAGAAGCTGGGAGCTTCAGTTTATGCTCTCCAAGTTCAAACTTGGTCCGAGGCTCATCCGGTTAAGACCCTGGGCCCCCGGGGCCTAACCCGAACATGCCAACAAGTTCCAAAACATAATGTGGACTTGCTCGAGGCCTCAAATCACATCAAACAACGCCGAAACGACGTATCGCACTA
The DNA here is from genome assembly GCA_005239525.1 of Nicotiana knightiana. NCBI lineage: Eukaryota > Viridiplantae > Streptophyta > Magnoliopsida > Solanales > Solanaceae > Nicotiana > Nicotiana knightiana. The sequence continues at coordinate 6,971 of ML434224.1, read as the reverse complement.
AAATTCAAACTTTAAGAACTTGAAATTCCAAACTTCCACATCTGATGCCGAAACCTGTCAAATCACCTCCGATCGACCCCAAATTTTGCATACAAGTCATATTTAATATTACAGACCTGCTCCAACTTCCGGAATCGCATTTCGACCCCGGTATCAAAATTTCCACTTCCGGTCGGATTTCTCGAAAACCTTCAAATTTCTATCTTTACCCAAATGATTTCAAAACGACCTACGGACATCCAGATTCACTTTCGATCACGCTCCCAACTCCAGAATCATCATACGGAGCTATTCCCAGTCTCAGAATCCCAAACGGACATCAATATCACTGAAATGTGCTTCAAGCCAAACTTAGGAAATTTCTTCAAAATGCTGACTTCCACAATATATGCCGAAACACTCCCGGGTTATCCAAAGCCCGATCCGGACATACACCCAAGTCCGAAATCATCATACGAACCTACAGGAACCTTCAAATCCTGATTTGGAGGTCGTTTACTCAAAATTCTAAATCTCTGTTAATTTCTCCAACTTAAGGCTTCTGAAATGAAAATTTTCTTTCCAAATTAACTCTAAACTTCCCGAAATTCAATTCCGACCATGCCCACGGGTTATAATACCTGAAACGAAGCTGCTCACGGCCTCAAACCGCTGAACGATATGCTAGAGCTCAAAACGACCGGTCGGGTCGTTACAAAGATGTTTATTTTCATTTCAATTGCACTTTTTGTTGGATTTGTTGCGGCAACGTGGATAAAGTAAATTCTGTAAAAGAAAGATGGCATATGCTCCATATTTCACTTCCTAGTTCTTGTAATACTTAGATGTTTCTATGCTCTTATCTACGGGCTTTTTAGCCATTGTAAAACAATAACATCAATTGTTAATTTATGTTCCAAGTACTAGTGTTTTGATGTTCTATCTATTGTCCCTTTTTAATGCTCCTATCTACTGACTTGTATTGGCTTCAATTGTTTAATTCCTTTTCCAAAGCTGTAAATATAATATGTTTTCTTCCAAATCCTTGAAGACACTTCGAAACAGACACTTGAAACATAGACATCTAAAGACAAATGCTTACAACAATTAAACTACAACTTAGAGTTTAGAACTAACAACTTACAATATTGAACTTCAATATGGCAACTTACAACTTCGAAACCGTTAGATTAATATGGCATCTAATTTCAGTAATTACATCATACTATATTATAATTTAAACACTTTTAGGTGAAATTAGTTTACTAAAATATCCTTTGAAAACTGAATGACCAAATTACCCTCTACCTAAAACTAAAATTACCATCCATTAAATGATGTTTTGTACTTAATGTTGTGGTGGTAAATAATTCACAATATTCATGAAAGAAATAATAATTTCAATAATGGGTTGTCATACGTTCAACTGTCATTGTACACATTTAAGAGACACTGTCAATTTTAATTAGTTCATTGTATTTTGTATGCTTTTCATGTTGGACTGAAGATAACTTTTTTCGAAAATTATAGATGCATTTCGTGCAATGTGATTTAAAAAGCAAACTTAGTTAGATTGTGGAACGAGAAATATACTTTAAGCCTCTCTGGAGTACTTCATCTTATGCTTTTGCCCGGATTCTAGTGAATCTTTATATAATATATAATATATAATATATTAAAAGCACAAAGGCCCTTAACGAAATGTCGTTCGCCTTTTTTACCCTTTAAAAATAGATTTCACATTGGATAAAATTATAATTATAATTTAATTATTTTCCTAATATTTAAAACTTTAAATTAATTAATTTTTTCCTATTTGAACTATGTAAAAAAATCCTAATATTTAGGAATGTGCTATTGAGTTAGATTTTATTTAGATAACTTTTCTGTATTTAGTGTAAGTATTTTCCTTACATATAACTCTTCCATGTTTCCAAGTTTTTACACGTTAGGAATGGTAATGAATTGCAAAAAATTTGTCTTCGTGCATGTTTTCAAATTCTAATTCTTTGTCTATTTCTTTTTTGGACCATGTCAGGAGCAAAAATTATATTTTTTCATATGTAGACTAAGTGGTTAAGGTGACATATACATTTTTTATACTTAACATAAACACTTTAATTAATTAATGATAGATAACACGTACATCATCTTATATATTAAATATCATTTTCATTAATTATTTTATTTAAAATTCAAAAATTAAGTGAAAGTTTTGTTATAATAGGAACTCTTAATATTTGGAATTCAAAATTAAATAATATTTTATTAATTTTTTACTTGAATTGCATAAAATAACTATAACTCCTCAGTTTAATTCATGTTCAAAGAAGAAAAATAAAAAATTTAATTTCAAATTCCTATTTATCAAGATCTAATAGCAACTAAAAATAATGTACATGAACGAACAAAGTTACACCGATTTTGATAATATTGTTTTGAATTAAGGAGTAATCAAAATATTAAGGTATATTTCTTTTACTTCCAATGATAAGTTCAAATAAAATTACTATATGTCAATTCAAACGAGAGAAATGAGTTTGAATATAATGATAAACAAGTAAATAAAAAACGATAAAGTCTACAAAGAATAAGTAAGAACTATTTGTTACTGAAATTGATAATATCGGTCTATGCTCCTTCTATATTCAATGATGTTTTAGGTTCTCAAACTTTGTGTCGTTTGCTTTGTAAATATATACAACTTTTAAATCTCTAGATATTACTGACATTAGTGGTAACAATATTTCAAAATTAATAATTATATTATTTAAACCAAAAATACAAAAGGGATATTGCATTTTTTAAAGAAAAAAAGAACACTATTTTTGAAACCTTGATTTGAAGAAACACTTGAGGAAAACGTATGTGTTGTGTATTAAGATGAAGCAAGAAAAAATATATAATTATATTCTGACAAATAACATTTGTATATGATTGTATAACAATTAACGATTGTAAAATATCCTTTTTGAAAGTTGGTTTTTCAATTATTTTTCACTTTCATGCACCTAAAGGAGAGTATATATACACGCTCTTTAGCAAATTGACTGGCCAACTTCAGAGGGTAGCTAAGACTACAAATTATTTAGGATTTTTTTTAACATACGCTCCATATTTTTTGCTAAGTAGCATAGTTCTTTTAGAATCCATTAATAATAAGTAACTTCATTACAATCTTAACCCCCTACTTCTATAAAAATATATGTACATGATTATGTGCCTGGATAGAAAAACAAAGCTCACTCCAAAACCAACCATTAGAATACTAAATAGGAGTAGGGGTGGCAATCTAAGCCTAAACGCATCCAACCCGTCCAGAGATTAATGAGTTAGGTTAAAAAAATTTAGCTCATGGGTTTATTTGGGCTGAGCCCAAGTTAACCCATTATTTTTATGGCCCATTCTGACTCATTAAGCAGCCTAAATACAACCCACGAACCTCACCAAAAACAAAGGGATCTCAATCCAACTATCTAAAAATTTACTTAGTTGCCCCAAATTTTACTCTTTTTTTTTTTTTGTATTTTCAATTTTCAATTTTTTTGTGTTTTTACACCACCCCTACCCCCCCCCCCATCC
>ML434218.1:0-26922 GCA_005239525.1 Nicotiana knightiana | reverse complement strand
TTGTGTTGTTTGGTGTCTATTTATATGTTTAGGGCCAACCCTAACCATGTAGGAGACTTCTATTTCAACCGAAAAATACTTAACTCGTCAAAACTCGGATTTAGCCGAAACTGGGGACCCCCGGCGTTTGGGCTCTAACGCACCCCTAAGGCCAGGGCAGACCTGGAGTTTGGGCCCTAACGCCCCCCCTAACGCCAGGGGCTGCCTGTCCTTATGGGGTAAACGCCCCCCTAACGCCAGGTAGGGTCAGGCTTTAGGGGGCAAACGCCCGGCTATCGCCCGGGTGTCTCCTTTTGCGTATTTTCGACGTATTTGCATCCCTTTAGCTCCGTTTCCATCTCCAATTCACCTACACATAAAATAAACTCTATTAAGCACATAACAAGTGTATTTTTATCATTAATGCACCTCAAATGTACGGTATATTACATATTAAACTATGCATTTTAGTCTCACATCAATATACAACTGAGCAACTGTTCTGCAGTATCGGTGGACTTTACTGGCATGAAATGCGCCGACTTCGTGAGCCGATCCACTATTACCCAAACTGAGTCGAACCTACGCGAAGTGCGAGGTAACCCACCAAAGGCCATATTGATCATTTCCAATTTCCATATCGGTATTCCCATAAGTTGTGCCAACCCACCAGGCCTCTGATGCTCGACCTTCATTTGCTGACAATTTGGACACCTAGCCACAAAGTCCGTCAATCCCTTCTTCATACCATTCCACCAATAAATCTCCTTGAGATCGTGATACATCTTCGTAGAACCTGGGTGTACGGAATACCTGTAATTGTGAGCCTCTACCATAACTCTCTCCCGAATATCATCCACATCCGGAACACATAGCCTCCCTTGGCACCGCAAAACACCGTCATCATTGCCGAGTGAAAATGTTGTAGTCTTGTGATTCAGAATTGCTTCTCTCAACTATGCTAAAGTTGGATCCTTGAATTGCTATCCCTTGACTTCCGTTATAAGCGAAGACTCTGCTCCATTACGCACCACAACATTCTCTTCATCTGAGGCCGAAAGACATATCCCCAGACTGGCCAACTGATAAACGTCCCGAGCCAAAGACCTCTGACCTTCTTCCATATGAGCCAAGCTACCCATGGATTTTTGACTAAGAGCATCGGCTACCACATTTTCCTTTCCTGGATGGTACAAAATATTCATATCATAATCCTTGAGCAATTCTAACCACCTCTGCTACCTTAAGTTCAACTCCTTCTGTTTGAATAAATACTGAAGCCTCTTGTGATCTATGAACACATCCACATGGACCCCATAAAGATAATGCTGCCAGATCTTCAATGCAAACACAACCGCCGCGAGCTCCAAATCATGCGTCGGGTCATTCTTCTCGTGATTCTTGAGCTGCCTAGAAGCATATGCTATTACCTTACCACATTGCATCAATACACACCCCAAACCAACCCGTCAAGCATCACAATACACCACAAACCCTTTTGAACCTTCTGGCAGGTCAACACTGGCGCCGAAGTCAATCTTGATTTCAATTCTTGAAAACTCTTTTCGCAAGCATCGGACCACTGAAACTTAATCGCTTTCTGTGTCAGCTTAGTCAATGGGGAGGCGAGGGTAGAGAATCCCTCCACGAAACTCCGATAATATCCAGCCAAACCCAAGAAACTGTGAATCTCTATCGGGGTCGTTGGTCTAGGCCAATCCTTTACCGCTGCAATCTTTTGGCGATCAACCGGAATTCCGTCCCTGGAAACAACATGGCCCAAAAAGGTGACTGATTCTAGCCAAAACTCACATTTTGAAAACTTTGCATACAACTGGTGCTGATGAAGAGTCTGCAAAACTGCCCTGAGGTGATTAGCATGATCTTCTTGACTTCGCGAATAAACAAGGATATCGTCAATGAAGACAATCACAAAGGAGTCAAGAAACGGTTTGAAAACCCAATTCATAAGATCCATAAAAGTTGTTGGGGAGNTGTTGAGCTGCCGATAATCAATACACATCCGAAGCGATCCGTCTTTCTTTTTGACAAAAAGAACCGGTGCGCCCCAAGGCGACACACTTGGCCGAATGAAACCCTTTTCTAATAGATCTTTCAATTGTTCTTTTAACTCTGGTGGAATAGATATTGGCTGCGTATCTAGAAATACATCAATCCCGAAATCGATCTCTCTATCGGGTGGAATCCCAGGAAGCTCGTCTGGAAATACTTCAAGAAATTCATTCACAACAGGCACAGATTCGGGAGTAGGCACCTCTGAAGTGGTGCCCGCAACCCGGACCAAATGGTAGATGAACCCTTTTCTGGTCATCTTTGAGGCCTTAAGGGAGGAATTAAACCTATCTCTTGGCACAACATTATTCCCCTCCCACTCGATAACTGGTTCATTAGGAAACTCGAGCCTCATAATTCTGGTTGGGCAGTCGAGTTTAGCAAAGCACGAATAGAGCCAATCCATCCCCATAATTACATCAAAATCTACCATTTCTAACTCAATAAGATCGACCGTGGTATACCGACCACGCACCGTGACAACACAATTCCTATAGACTCGCACGACCGTAATAGAATTGCCAACCGGAGTCGAGATAGAGAACGACTCGTGAAGCTGTTCTGGTTCTATCCCAAAACTTGAAGTAATAGATGGAGTAAGATATGACAAAGAAGACCCGGTATCAATAAGAGCATAAACATCAAGTAACTGAACAGTCAAAATACCTTGTGACAACATCTGGAGAAGCCTCCACACTCTGGCGACCACTCAAAGCATAGAATCGACTGGGTCCCCCTTGACCCCGTGCTCCACCCCTAGCTGTACCGCGCCCTGCTGGAGCTGGAGGGCCGTGGGCTGGAGGGCGTGTTGAAGATGTAGCGGCTGAAGATTTGGATGGTTGAGCAGTGCCCCTACCCGTGCCCTGACGGTGTGCACGACAATATCGCTGAACATGGCCTCTCACTCCACACCTATAACGTACCGGTATGTCTAAGTAACATGGCTCAGAATGAAACCTCCCGCACTTAGGTCATGGGGCCCTCCGTTGTTGCTGGAACCTCCCACCTGAACGACCTGACTGATGGAACCTCCTGCTGTCTGAACCTGGTCCAACGCGACCTTCCTGCTGATAACTGTGCCATGGTGGCTGCGCACTGGCTGAGGATTGAGCATAGGACTGAGATGGCCCTGATGATCCTCTCCCAAGGGCTGATCTCCCTCCTCCAACTTAACTCCCAGGGTTGCTCGCTGACCGGGCCCTACTACTACTCTCCCTCTCTATTCTTATCTTTAATTTCCGAGCCTCCGTAGCCTGGGCAAATCCCACAATCTTCCCCTAGTTCATATCTGAATGCAGAGCAGCTGTAGCAGCTTCATTAATAACCAAGGGACCAAGGCCCTGAACAAACCGACAAACTCTAGCCTCCATAGTAGACACCATGTGAACAACATATTTGGACAAGCGCACAAACTCCATATGATACTCCCACACACTCATGTTGCCCTGCTTAAGGGCCTCAAACTCTGTAGCACGGGCTGCCATAATCTTGGCAGGTAAGATATGACCCATAAAGGCATCCACAAACTTATCCCACCTTGCAAGAGGGCTCCCCTCTCCACGGGAACTCTCCCACATCTCGAACCACGAATATGCCGCTCCTTTCAGACTATAGGAAGCCAACTCAACCCCCTCTGTCTCAGTAGCCTTCATAACTCGGAGGGTCTTGTAAATCTCATCAATGAACTCCTGAGGATCAGCCTCTGGGTCGGTGCTTGTGAACTCTGGAGGTGCTAATCGCAGAAACTGGTTGACTCTGGAACCTGAAGAATTCCCTGGCTCGCTAGTGGACGTAGGGGCATCATTTGATCTTTGGGTCAACATCTGGATAGCTCCCCTGAGGTCCCCATCAGAATTACCAGGACCACAAGCTGGAGTTGGAGGTGGGTCAGGAATATCAGCGGGAGGGATTTCAGCACCCTCTGCTAGAGTAGGAATAGGAATAGTCTGGCCTGGAGTGGAGGAGTCAGGCTGATTTGTGGTCGCGCACCCGCACCATCAGCTGGAGAATTTATGACCACTCCTGGGGTGGCATTGGCCTCTAGGCCGAGTCGAGCTCTCTTCTTGGGTGCCATTTACTGAAAATTGGAACAATGCACGAGTTAGAGGTAGACAACCTCATCTTTCACCACATTGCACGATATAGAATAGCAATAAAAGGGTACTTTCCTAAATGTCCATACAACCCCTAATTATAGATGTAGTCGACAACACACCGATAAGAAGGGCTCTACCAGACACGGCTTCGAGACATCCTAGAACACTTTTAAAACCCGAGGCTCTGATACCAAGTTTGTCACGCCCCAAAACCGAGGGACGAGACCGGCGCCTAACCGGATGAACCCGGTCAAGCAGACCTGGATTGCCTTTCCTACCCAACGCATTTCCCTGTGTTCATAATGTACATTTATAAGTGAAACAACAAAATAGAATCAAAGCATGCGTTTACAACATAAGTCAATTTTCCTCTTTTAACATTTTCAACATTTAATCTTCCCAAAACATACATTCTATAATACAACACTCCCGATACGGGATTGTGATTACAAACGAGTACGACAACTACCCCAAATACATATATACAACCCACATAATGTCTACGGAGCCTCTAAAGATACGGAGAAGAGTATATAAACTTGCTGGCAACAAGGCCCCGACTATACCTTAACAGAACAAAATGTACAAAAGAAGATGGCATAGACCACGTACGACCCCGAAAGGAAGTGGGCCTCACCAGAACTGCTGAAGAGATGAAAGGAAGGCACCGCTATCGGCCGACCGAGCTAACTGCTATAGAACCACCTACATCCATATAAAAGATGTAGCGCCCCCGGCAAAAGGGACGTTATTACTATGGAATAGTACTAGTATGCATGAACAAGCTTTACTTTAAGTAAAATCAAACAATACACAGATAGGAGGCAGTCAAAGAAACCAAACAAATACTGCACAAAGATACAAAAAACACAAACGAGAGTTCCACAGTTTCTTATTTCAATCGTTCTCCTGTTGTGGCGTGCAACCCCATCCATCCTTACAATCATATTCCACCCTTATTTCTTCTGTTGCGGCGTGCGACCCGATCCCACCTTACAATCACATTACACCCTTTTTACTTCTGTTGTGGCGTGGAATCCGATCCCACCTTACAATCATATTTGATTGCAACATCAACCAATCAATTCAATCACAAGGATTTTCATCATAAAGAATATACATTTGTAACAACCAAATAACCATGGGAAATAAAGGCCATAATGATCTTTACCAAACAGTAAGTCATAGACGACATACCATCAACATATAGTTCAATTAGATAAATCCACATTTCCTTTCCATTACTTGCTACACAACATTTAACACTTAGATACATTCAACAATTTGATTTGTTATCATTTCTTTCGTTTGGCAGTACATCCTCTCATACCGATGTATTCAACATTTAACGAGCTTTGCACATGATATAATAAGCACAAAGAATCACCTTTTCACAATCTCATATAGCATGGTGGCATGGTAATCAACTAGGACAATCAGAGAACAAAATCTTACGCCTCAACACATTAGAACAATCGATTCACATATGCATAAGCCAGAAACTCATACCGAATGCTCGGACACCAACAAGGTGACTCTACGAAGATTAAAGTTAGCCATACATACCTGGATTTGAAATTCCCTTCTAATATCTATTCTCAACCCACCTGACCTTCTATCGCCTCCAATCTAATTTACAAGATGCCATGTTTAGACTTAGAATTAGAAATCATGAACTCATTTGGGCATTTTATCAAATACTATGTGGTCCTTTAGATTAACTAGCCCCCTTTTTAGTGAAAGGTTGCCCTAGCCTACTTCCCTTTGCTAGATTATAGTAGATTATTCACATTAACTTTCCTATTTAAGAACCAACCTATGTGCGTTCTATTCTCACTAAAATCTGAGAATTTGGGGAAATGGGGAAATGGGGTGAAGACTTACCTCTTATGGTGAAAAAGATGACGATTACTCGATTAATTCCAGGCCTGAGTAGATATGGAGGACCAATTTGGGGGAAGATGAGGAATTCTCTCACTAGAACCCGCTCTCTATTTTGATCAGATAGTCTTTAAAATGAAGGGGAGGGGTGTTATATTAAACTGGGGGTTGGGTTTTAAAATTAGAAACTAGAAGCCCCGAAGCAGCTATGCGGTCAAGAATGCGATCGCACTCCTGTTATGCGGTCCGCATACCTGTCACATAAATGGACTTCAGATGGGCCAAAAAGAAAAGCAGACTGCCCAGGTATGCGACCACTATGCGGTCCGCATACCTATTATGCAATCACATAACTCCCTCCGCAAAAATAGAGGTGCAAGAATTCGACAACTATGCGGCTCGCATTCGTGAAATGCGAATGGGCCACATAGCTGTCCTCAAAATGGACAGCAGCTGTCCAGGTATGCGACCACTATGCGGTCCGCATACTTGATCTGCGATCGCATAGTGGACCGCAGACCCGCGCAATTCTGGAAAAAATTATCTTTTAAGTCATGGGGTACTTTTTACTCCAAAAGGGTCCATTTTAAGAATTTCTACAGTTATAACAACATGGGGACTCATTCCGGCATTATTTTTAGACTTGAAATTTTACGCGTCTTTACAGAAATTACTATGCTCTTTCTTGTGTATATTTCCTATGTGTTATAATCCCTTATGTATTAATGAGTTGAAGCTATGATTTTTCAGAATTTTATAAGTGACTTTAAATGTTCTATAATCTATGTCAACTGAAAGCATGAAAGCATGAAGTATGAAATGCAACCATCGTGCCAGGAATGATGATTTACATGTGTGGCCAATAGTGCCTATGAATTGAAAGGAAGTATGAAATATTATGAAACAAATATAATACTTTATATGAAAAATATTTTGGGAGTATCGTTAGGTCACCGAAGAAGGCTGGGTTATAAATGTCCGAGCTCAAAACTACACGTACTGGTGTAGGAGTTGATTGCGGGGTGAGTCCCCATTATATTATATTGAGATTATTCCCCTTGATTGGGATGAGTTGATAGCTATAAAGGACCATGTTTACCCACACGACATTGTGGTGAGATTGGCTTAGCCGATCGGGCGGAGATTGAATGATGTGCCATACACATAGTGGTATTGTGTTTCTATGTCCATCCACATACATTGGGGTGAGACGACTTAGCCAACCGGGCGGGGATCGGACTCCATTTCATGGGCATGGGGGTGTGTCGGTACTAAGGATCTTCCAACCTAAAATGAAAATGTTCACTTGAAGCTTTATTTTGTTCTAATTTGGCATTTAAATATGATTGATTTACTTACTATTTCCATGCTTCTCATCCTTTTATCCTGGCATTCCATTCCATGAGAGGGTATCTAACTTTACATACTAGTACTATTCCATATGTATTAACGTCCCTTTTGTCAGGGGCACTGCATCTTTAATGGATGCAGTGGTTCCTCAGCAGGTAGCATTGATCGTTGATAGCATCATACCCTCTTCTTAGCGGATTTTGGTGAGCCCTATTCTATACCCGGGCCCACATGTTGTATTGTCTTCTTGTACATTACTTTTGAGGTGTAGGGGCCCAACACTTTCATACTACTCTTCTGTTTCATTTTGAGACTCTATAGACGTGCCGTGGGTTGTATTTTGATAGGGAATACAAACTAAAATTATTGTAGTTGTGAGACACATTCCCACTTTTAAAATAAGAACTTGTAATATTTTGGTAATTATTAACAAAGCTTCTACAAGTAATGTAAATTGGTGTTATATCCTTTTATACTCTCATTGTCTGCCTCTTGTAATTGATTATCAAGTTATTCATGGGTAAGGCCGGGTATAAGGCATCAAGTAGGCTTTCTTGACTTGGATATCTCGATTGAGTGTCGGTCGCGCTCCCCAAGGTTGGGGTTTGATAATGAGAGATTGAGTTATGAGGAGGAGTTAGTTGTCATTGTTGATAGGTAGGTCTTCAAGTTGAGGTCTACAAAGATTTCAGTGGTGAAGGTCCAATGGAGGGGTCAACCAGTCGAGGAGGTGACTTGGGAGACCGAGGAGGACATGCAGAACAAATATCCAAACTTATTTGGCACTTAAGGTATGGTTCTAAACCTGTTCGAGGACGAACGTTTGTTTAAGATGTGGAGAATGCAATGACCTCTTACACCCCACACTTTTCCTTAGTCATCAAGTTAAGTATTGATAAGTGGGGCTCCTGATGTGACCAATCGGCGACACGTGTAAGGGCAAAAGGGGATTACACGTTTTACCAAGAGAACGCTAGTTGTCCCATCGAGTGCTGCAACCGGGGCGGGGCGACCCATTTTGCATGTAGTAGCGGCAGAATTCCCTAAATTTGGTGTGATATAAAATGTCAATGCAACCTCTTTTCTCTCATTCTACAAGATATCACCAATACTAGATCTCCCAAAAATACTCTCAACACCCCTTTAGAATTTCCCAAACAGTCTAAGGCTAAATAGAAGGTGAATCTAGCAAGATTTGGCGTGAGGAAGCTTTAATCATCGTTGTGATATCTATTATCTTGTTGTATTGATTCTCGAGGTTCATTAGAGACAGAGTTAACCACCATATAGGATTAGTTAGTTCCTCCAAACATGTATGTAGGACAACTTTCTTTCCTGGCACGATTGAACATCTCTCTCTCCTTCAAGGATTTCTGTGCTGTGAGAATTGGTTTGTTTTAAGGTCTCCTCAATAGTATTGTTTCTATTCATGCACATTGTTCTTACCGGTGGCATTCCTTCAAGTTGAAGTGTTTCTAGATAATACATTGAGATAAAAAAATGATTCCTTCTGAGTTTAATCATGGTATTTCCTTGAAACTGACCTTGCATTGCACTTATATATATGTATCTATTTTACTTTACTGAGTCGTGATATAGTCGGTGGGTACGACACCTAATGCAACCACTGATCAGTTGGATAGAATGAGACAACATATGAGATATTACCGAGCCTTGGTGTGGACAAGTACGATGATATGTGAAGTGAGTCTACCTAGTCCTCTTAAGGCTGATTATGCTGAGTTCTGTTGAGACCGGTATGGCTGAGAGCTCTTGAGGCCGGGTACGACCAAGTCCTCTATGTGGCCAGGTGTGGAGTTGTAAGGCTCCGTGAAATTTTACCTGGAACCTATGGTTTCGTGGTGTCGAGGTTGGCTAATACGTCTGAGGATCGTAGGTACGGATTTTTTGAAGTGTACAATACGTCGGGGAGTTGAAAGAATTTTTTTGCAGAACATGGCATATCTACGGTCCACTATGCGACCACAAAACCTCTTCACAGACCACAGATCGGCCGTAGAATGCAACAAAATCTAAGACAATTCTTGAAGATCATTATGCGGTCCATTATGCGACCACATAATCATTTCGCAGGCCGCACATTTTGTTGCAGATTTAGCATGATGATTTCCGGAGGGAGATTTCGCGATGTGTTATGCGAATTCATAGCCGTTCTATGGGCCGCAGACCTGACCATGCATGCTTAAATTTGTGACCATTTTTACGGTCCCCTTTGCAGACTGCATATTCGTTATGCGGTTCGGTCATTTGGAAAATTTCACCCAATCCCATTTTGATAAAACGACTTTGGGGGTCATTTGGGTTGGTTTAAATGACTATTTTAGAGAGAGAGAGAAGGAATCCCTAACCTCTTTGATTATCAATTCTTTCCCAATATTTAAGATTCAAGGGAATCACTCACTAGGCCATCAACTATCCGGGTAAGACCGTTTTCTAAAACCTTTATGTATTTGTTATGGTTTAAAGTATATTGTGGAGTTGCAGATGGTCCATGCATGTGACATTAGGGGGTAGTATGAGGGGTTGTTGAACTATTACGAGTAGATTCTTTTTTGAAAATTGGTTGAGGGAAGAAATGATTACCATTTTAGAAGCCTTGTATTCAATTTGCATGATAGGTGTTCGATGAAATTCCCAAGAGACTTCTATCACAAGAATCCTTCTAATTTTGATTCGATTTTTATCATCTTCCTATAAGTTGAAACTTCTAGGAGTATTTGGACGTTGTAGTATATTAAGGAAAGCTCAAGAGAGGTATGTTGGCTAAACTTCTCTCTTTGAATCGAATCCCACGATGTTTTTCTAAGTTCCAAGTATGATCGGTCAAGCTTTTATTCCTCATGTTCTGAGTTAATCCTTATACATTTGACCCTTATGAATAAGCTTGTGTCAAAAGTTATATACTAAAGATGTGTGCCAAATGTTCCTATCATACTATGTTCTCCTTCGGAAATGTATTTTAACATGACCGACGTGTCGAAATATTATGACTTCAATCTTAATTCAATTACATGTTATCATGCCAAATTGTAGAGGAAATCTCAATGGGCTTAAGACTCTTATTTGCTCATATATATACTAAAAGTCTTAATTATAAATGCCTTGTTGTTGATACAATGATGATGCTTGGTAGTGCAAGAAGTGAACGTGAGATATAAAATGTGGCCACCGTGCCAAGAATGAGAATTATAATTGTGGTCACTAGTGCAAATGAAATAAAGAGTCGTGTCAAAGATTATGAAATGAGCTGAAAATCCTTTATATGTTAAATATTTGGGGAGTATCATTTAGTCACCGAGGAAGGTTAGGTTATTTTCAACCTAACCCCGAAACTACATGTGACGGTGTATGAGTGATTGAGGGGTAAATCTCCGTAATGATGTGTTGCGATTATTACCCTTAAATGGGATGAGATTGATGTGTTGAGATTATTTCCCTTATTTGGGATGAAATGATTGCTAGCGGAATATGATGTAATGTCAACCCACACGACATTGTGGCGAGACGTCTTAGCTGTAAGGCCCCGTAAAATTTCACCTAGAACCCAGGGTTTCATGGTGTCGAGGTAGGCTAATGTGTTTGAGGATTGTATAAAGTCTTCATGGCGAGCTTGCTCGTCGCGATACGGACTTTTTGTGTTGTACAATGCGTTGGGGAGTTGAATTTTGTTTTGTAGAACAGGGCATTACTGTAGTCTATTATGTGACCGCAGAACTACTCCACGGACCGCAGATCCGCTGCGGAGTGAAGCAGAGCAATAGGCCAATTTTGGAGGTCGTTTTGCGGTCAACTATGCGACCGCATAATCATTTTGCGGGATGCAGATCTGTCGCAGAACCAGCAGGAGAAAACATTGGAAGTAGGTTCTACGGTCCATTATGCGATCACAGAACTGATCTGCAGACCGTAGATCAGTCGCAAACCTGTCCAGTTCTTGGGGCCATTTCTGTGGTCCCCTTGGCAGGCCACTTAGTCATTTTGCGGTACGGGTCTGCAACCACAGATTCGGCTTCGTAAGTTTAAGTTTTGGAAATTTTCACCTGACCTCATTCTTATAAAACAACCTTGGGGGTCATTTTAGAAGGTTCAATTTGATATTTTAGAGAGAGAAAAGTTTGTCTAGAGTGAGAGGAGACATCCCTAAGCTATTTGTTCATCAATCGTTTCTCAAGATTAGAGAATTCGCAAGAAAAACTCACAAGGTCTTCATCCAAGAGGTAAGGTTCCATACCCTAGTTTTCAATTTCGAGTTTGAGGTAGAAGATGGGCAATGGGGAGTGTGATTCTTAGGTATGGGGGTGTTATCTATGCATGCTATCACGCCTCAACCTCGGAAAGCGCGACCGACACTCAACCGAGTGGACCCAGTCGAGCAAGCCTGTGAGAAACTTTCTATCCGACTCGCTTATGATCAAGAGAAGGCACATTTTCATTAATTAAATAGTAGAAAGATTATATATATATATATATATACATACACACACACACACACAAACACACACACACACATTACTAAATCATTTCATGTTGTTACATCATTGTTAAGCTTTAAAATACATACATTCTTATGATTGAGTGGAACAAGGGTCCAAAACACAACATAATCTACTTGACCTCCCAATCACCCGTATACAACACACATACTGTCTACGGAGCCTCTAAAGATCAAAAGAGAGTAAAGATGGTGTCGAAAACAAGGCCCCGACTATACTTCAAAAAAGACAACAATACAAACAAAAGATACAACACATGACCCCGGAATGAAGTGGGGCTCACCGAATCCGCTGAGAAGAGGATGCAACACTATCTGTGATCAACACAGTCTGCCATAGAGAAGATGAAGTAAAAACAAAAGCCAACCAACCCGATCTACATGTTTTCAAATGTTTCAGGAACCAGTTCATTGAAGCCAACAAATCATCCACCAGAGTTGTTTAACCTCATGGATCCCTTTGATCCATCAATTATAATGGAAAGAAGAACTTATTATGAGCTCTAGGTTCTGTCAACATGGAGGATCCATTCTAAAGCCTTACGGGGTCAATCAAGAGTATCCAGTCTGCCATATATTCATAGCACAAGCCACAAATTTCCCCCAGGAGATTTTATGGTTTTTCTTGTACTTATGCCATAAATATTATATTTTCATGGAATTCAAGTGCAACACATCAAAGATTTTGACAACATTGAACTTTATCTTAAGGTATTTCTATTATGGTTCAAGCCTCGAAGATATTGGATAAAATGTTTCAAAGATTCTTAGAAAACAAAGATATTCATGTTCCATAGGTTGGTGAAGATTTTTAATGGAAATGTCCAGGCGCAAATAGAAGTATCATTCTGGTGGAAATTTCCCGTATCCATTGTTAGATAGTTATGTGTAAATAGTCCTAGTCCCATATGTAGTAGGAGTATAATACGTCCTAGTCTCATATGTAGTAGGAGTAGAAATATGTATTATATATAGGGCTCATTGTATCATTTTGTTAAAAAAATAGATTTTTCTCCCGTGTATTCTCACATGGTATCAAAGCTTCAGTGAGAAAGTTATCGCTACGCATCATCTTAACAATATTCAGGAAGAAAGATCTCATTGTCGTAAAATTATCTGGAAGCTTCGTCTTGTTCCCAGGATTCATCACTGCTACAGTGTACTATGCATACACCAGTACCACCATCAGATCTAAAACACTTGTGCGACCAAACCCCAGAAATTCCAATCCCATCTAAACAGAAAATTCAACACCGTGTGTCTTTCCGGTTGACGACTCAAGATTGATTTGTATTATCTCCTCATCGGTAAGTGACGTGCGAAAACCAGCACTACCATCTTGTTAGAAAAAGTTAAGCGAAAAAACCTAGTCCATCGCTTCAGCAGAAAGTCACGCGCCTCCACGCGCTGCCAGAACTAGGGTTTCGGCGAGCTACAATAACTTTTCCGGTGCGTGTGAGCCATTTCGGACACTTTTTGACAAAACTTCTTCAGGACAACTTACTCGTACAGAGCTTCTGAGCCTAGCCATATAACTTATATCAAATTTTGACAACTTTATTTTTTTCCAGCGTGAACAATGCACTTTTTTCCTAGTCCCATATATAGGAGTATAACACGTACTAGTCCCATATATAGTAGGAGTAGAATATGTATTATATATAGGGATCATTGTATCATTGTTAAAAAAATAGATTTTTCTCCCCTGCATTCTCACATCCATTGCATCCATGGAAGAAGAATATAGTGAAGCACAAAAAATTATCTTCCAGATAAATAGGTGTATCCCAAGAGAAATATGGCCAAAAGAATGGGCGAGTTAGAATTATACCAGCACACATCCTCACTGGGAAAGAGTTCGAGAAGCAGAAAAAGATTAACAGACCCCTTATGAAGTTATCCGAGAAAAAATCACTCATGACATAGACAGATTAAAGTTAAGTATTACATCTCACAATCAAAAGGATAAGGAATACACTGAATCAGGATCATCAAGCTAAGGGCCCCACCTTCACATGCTCCAAATCTCTATGTCTCCCAACCAAGAAATATGTCAGAAGGGGATACCGCATGGTCGAAATCTCAAATTCATCAGATGATGATACAATGGAAGATAGATCTTAATAGAGCAATGAATCCACGATCAACTCTTCTGAAGAAGACTATCCCCAAATATTTGTGAACCAACCAAGAGACCCATAAATATCTGAGGTAGATGAGGATCAAGAAGGCATGACAAATGAACCAATCCCAGAAAGATGACATGATCCCATGGCATCAAAAGTAGTTGGAACTGGTTTCCAAAATTTTACCTTGGATGACGTCAATATTTCAAAATGGTCTCAAAGGATCCAAGACTTCTATACTTGGATGGTGACCAAAAATTTGGCAAAATGAGAAAAGTATATCATTCTGTCAGAACTCACTTCACAGTTCTCAGGAATCCTCCGAGATTGGTGGAACTCATTTGGGATTCAAGAGAAGAATACTTTCCTTACTTCCCAAGATTTTGCCTTAAACATCAGAATCTTACATGAAGTTTTCTATGGAGATACTAGCCAAAGACAAAAATAGATGCGAAGACAACTCTTCGAGATGAAGTGTGTGTCATTCCACAGATATCACATTGACAAGTATTTTAAAAAGATGGAAAGGTTATGATTTGAGATTGGTGGTGACATCAAACTAAAGCAAGCCTTTGTCTCTTCCCATCCAAAATTGTTAGCAAGTCAAACCATGACCATCATTGAAGAAAAGTTTCACTCCAAGCCGGGGAGATAGTGAAATAACACCAAAACCCAAACCACCATCTACTCAAACCCAGAGTCGAAAAAGCCACATGTCGCACACCTTTTTTCCCCCTCCTTAGCGGAATATCGGGTTTATGACATTGGTTGGGACAACTCTTTCCTTTTGGTAAAGGGGTTTGCATATTTTGAAGAGTCACCACCTAACGATTTTTAAGGTGCGTTAGGGCACCTAAAGGGTTCAATTACAACTACTTTGCTAACCAGAGATTTGGGTCAGGGCTTGAAATTATCCTAAGGGAAAGGTGTTAGGCACCCCTCAGGATCCACAAGTGTAGTTCCCGGCCAAATGGTTTCGTGAATTTGTACAACTATCAAATAACAAATAAAGGCTCAAATAAGAGGGGATTTAAGTCTTAAGCATATAGGTGTTTAGAAAACAGTAGAGATGATTAGGAACTAGCGTATACAGGTGTCCTAGGTTTATAATAATATGGATCACATCAATGCAATACCCGGTAATCACTCCTCGAAGAGGGGCTACACGTGGTATTAGCGCACTGGTCATCATATCCATATTCTACCCTTCCCACCCCGTGAAGGTAATTAAAGTGTGTGTTGGTCACAAACTCTATTGCGTGCTATTACCCGTCCCATCCTATCATCCCGGAGGAGGCTAGGACTACTATCCTAAAAGGAAGTACTAGGTTGACCCCTAGGTTTAAAGGACAAGATTCTAAGCGACAAAAAACGGCAATTAGGACTTCAGATAAGGGGAAAACAATTAAGAGCAGATACAAGGCCCAAGTATTCCTCCACAGAGTATGCACATAATTAGCACGACTCAAACACAAGTAAGGCCTTATTAACTTAAAAACCTAAGGCATGATATATAGGTGAGAATGCAATAGTGAGGCAGTTTTATCATTGATTTCAGAGGATGAATTTTATCAGTTTCTTACTGATTATAACCACTAATAGTAAAGCAACAAGTATAAAGGAGTATGTTTCCAATTTTAATAGATTTAACACCTAAAGCTTGCTTAAGCGTGTGAAAACACTTCGTAATTATCCAGATTATTAAAGACACTATTACAAGTTAGTTTGCCTTAACATGTTGTACTTATGTGTTTGCAAAATACAGAACTATTACCAATTGTTTGAAAACATGGTGAAATTATTTTTTAGGCCCTTTTCATGCAATCAGTAGTTAAACTAGGTGTTGAATGAGGTCCTAAGACATGATATCTAATATGCACAGACAAGGATGCAGAATGCAGAATTCCTAGGCAGGATTTCTAAATGCATAAAGTCACAGTATTTGAACATGCTAT
The DNA here is from genome assembly GCA_005239525.1 of Nicotiana knightiana. Classification (NCBI taxonomy): domain Eukaryota; kingdom Viridiplantae; phylum Streptophyta; class Magnoliopsida; order Solanales; family Solanaceae; genus Nicotiana; species Nicotiana knightiana. The sequence goes on along the minus strand of ML434218.1, from coordinate 10,949 downwards.
GTAGCAAGTATAAGGACAACTTGTTTATTAGTGCATTATTATCCTAAGAATGATTCCTAGGTGTAACACAACATTAAAACACTATTAGAACTAGTTTACATGAATAACAGGTTTAGATTAACAATTAATCCTAGAGCATGATTTCTATATGATAATGCCATAACAGGATGCTGAAGCAGTAAACGTGGGCCTAAGAAACAGGATGTCTAATACATGATATGCTCGCATACAATCAACCCTAAGCATGAATTTCTAGTGCACACGCAAGAAATGTAAACCTAGAGGCATGGTATCTACCCTTTAACATGGATAATCTATATAACTACCCTTCCCTTTCCACTATCCATTCCCAAATATTTGTTTACAAATTATTACAGGCCAGGGAATTATGAATTACATAACCAAAGAAAAAATAAGAAGTTACTGCTATAGGGAGCCTTCAATTAGGCCCAGATCTTCCAAACCTCAATGCCTTTGGTGTTGCATAGCCTTTGATAGTGCGGGTGTGTCAGAGTTTCCTGAGGACCTTAAGGGATCCCGGGCAGTGCTCACACCCAAACATAGCCAAAGAGTTAAACATGTGCAGTGTGGGAAGTGCCTGCCTTGTGTGTCAGAGTTCAGAGGGTACTCAAAGGGTCCCCAAAGCAGTTCTCACACGAAGGGGGCTGAACTTATACTTCTAAGAGTATATGTGAGAGTGCTTTTTACTTTTAAGTAAGGATCAGTTTTGAGAAAGGGTAAGTAAGAAAACAGTTTTGAAGAAGGAAATGAAAGCTTAACATCACACAAAGGACCAAGGATAGTCCAACAAGCACAAATAGGGGTAATGGGATTTGAGGGACAAATACAGAGCATGTAAGGGCAGCAGGCAGATACACACATAGACATACAATCAGAAACTCCTAAGGGTCTAGAGGATTAGGGGGTACAGTAAAGTGCTAGGTTAGATTAACAACTAAGGCCATGGTTAAACTAATGTACTAGTCATAGACATGTAAGAAGTAGGTGCTAAGTGTACAGAAACATGCTAGTCATAAACAAATAAAGCCTAATTTAAACATGCAGAGGGGAGTTCAGGATCCTAGATACATGCTGAAGAATAAGTAAGCAAATTGGAAGCATACAAAATTAAAACAGTAGTAGAAACATGTTGGTTTGAGGACTGAAATCTAAATTAGAGCATGCCAGTGAAGTGAAGAAAGCAGTAACACAAACAGGAAAGGAGGAGATGCACAATAGTTAGCCTTGGCCTGCAGCCGGCTAACTTAGAGTAGTAGTAGTTAGCACATAAGAGAGAGCAGAATTCTTTTAAATTGTGTGAGAGAGATTTTTTGAACAGATCAGTTCGTGTATGTGTAATGAATGAATAGAGTATATATATAGTTTTAAAGCTTGATGAAAAACAAGGAAATAATCAGAATTAACCAGTGATTGTGGGACTGAATATCAATCAGTACCCAATTAGTATAAGTATCCCAATAATCAAGGGAGTGATTCACACGGTGAGTATTAAATAAGGAAGGACCATATATAGCTTAGAGGAATATAAGAACAGTGTAAATACAACATGCAATTAGGTATCCCTTAATCGAAGGGGTTAAACTCAAACGACTAGTAGGTAAAATAGCAATTAAGGAAAGTTCTTATGCCTGTGACATATAAGGAAACAATTTCACCCCAATTCAAGCATACAATTGAGACTAGGTTCAGAAGATATCACTTAAGGAAATAGTAATCAATTAACAGTTAATCAATTATGTAACAAGGTAAGAAAATAAAGTCGAAGTCAGTAAGAACATCTCATAAGAAATCAGTAAGGCTTTTCAAATCTCCAGGAATGAGGGGTGCAAACAAAGTAAAGTTGCAGAGAGTTAGGGTTTCGAACATGAACAAAATTAGTTAGGCAAATAATAGGCAAGCAAAAGCATAGCAAGGTAAACAATCACATAGAATCAGAGATTCGAGGCTAGCACACATTTAAACGAACAATGGGAATCAGAGAGTTGAAACCCTAGTGACTATAGTAGCAAAATCACACAGGTTTAGAGACAAAGAAGTAACATTGAACATGATATAAGGAAAGAGAACATAGTAAGGGACCCTAATAAGCAAAAACAGGGTAAAATCACAGAAAGCTTAAACATTTATGAGAAATAAGAGTTCATGCATTTAAACAAACATATCGGTTAAAGACATACTCAGAATTAGGGAAAAACCTAGGGTTTTTAGCATTTTAAGTCAATAATGAAAAGAGAACTCCGAGTAATCATTGAATCATAGAATGATATTAAAACACAAGAAAAATCATTTTTTTTTGAAAGAGGGGTTATGAAAACCCTAATTTTGAAAAAAAAATGAAGGATCGTTCGAAAAATAGGAGAATCTTTAAAGGAAACTCAGGAAAACCTCATAATACGCATAGATCTGTTAAAGATCTAAAAGAATCGGAAGTTTAGAAGTTAGGGTTTCAAAGAGAGAACCCAGAGAGAGAGAGAGAGTTGGTACAGAAAACACCGGATCTAGCTGCAAAGTAGGAAAATCTTACTGGAATCGAGCCAGAAGGCCTAAGACAGGCCAAAGGTGTGAGCGAGTGGAACCTGGTCTCTTGAAGACCTTAGAGACAGCAACACTAGTGAGAAGGAGCCACGATAGGCCTGAGGATGGTGAGGATTCTATGGTTTCCGACAAAGAGGCGGCCAGAGAAGACGAACAGACCTCATCGGAGGTGGAGAGACCAGAGGTCTCTAGAGAGAACTAGAGAGATTGAGAGAGAGAGAGTAGAGAGATGAGAGACCGAGTGAAATGAGGGGTCGGTGGGGGGGGAGGTAGGTCTAGGTTTAATTATGGTAACACTAATCTGGGCCATTGATTTAAATTGATCAACGACTTAGATTAGTCGTGGGGTTGGGCCGGACATGTGAGGTATTGGGCTTAGGTTTATTGGGCTGGTTTTAAATGGGGTATTGGGCTGGTAGATTTAGGCTAAAATTAAAATTAAAAATGTTGTCTGTGAAATACCCCAAACAGTTGATTAAAATAATTTATAAAATAATTACTAATTATAAAAATGATTTTTCATGCATGGAATTGTTTAAAAAAATAATTATTTAGTATTTAAAAATATAATGGACTAATTTTGATAGAAATGATGCAAAAATGTATGCATATGGGCTATAATTGCAAATTTATTATAATTATAGCCAAAAGGTGCAAATTGGCTATTTATGAAATAATTTTGGACTTAATAAATTGTAATATTAAATCAAGAAATGTTTGAAATCATTTGTGATTCTATTTCGTAATTATTTATTAAAAATAAAGTACTAGGCAAATTAATTAGAAAGTGTAGAAATTGTGAGAAAATACCAATTGAAACTAATGCATGATTTTGAAACCATATATGCATTTTAAAACTATTTTGGGAAAAAAATTGGGTATCAACAACTTTTCTTCTTTACCCGGGAAGGATGTAAGAGTTGTCGGGTAAAGACATGATGGCCAATTTGACTGAGTGGAAATAGCTTGAAAGGTTGAGGCCGCACCCTGTTTTCTGAGCTGCCAACATATCCTTGATTTTACAGGAATCAGGCCATATGTAGTTCAGGAATCATCAGCGAAGTATACTGATGAAGTTTCACAAGGACGGACGCAAAGTGCAGGATCGGGTGATCAAGGTCTTACGGGATAGTTAGGAGACCTGGAGCGGAACCGCTCCCGCCTGGATGGCTGTTGCTTGTCGGATTACCTGCAAATAAACAATACGAGCGTATATTGTGCATAATTTAAACATGATGTAAATTCCCGTTGGACTATGAATGTTGTCTTTGGACGGTTAAGGATGACGTATTTAGACCATAATGTCCTGGGCCATGAATTTCTTTGAAGAGGGATTCGCGGGCCATGAAATGATGTTCTCGGGCCATGAGGATGGTGCCTCCGAACCATGACGCCTTTGAATAATGATATGCAAAATGATAAAAAGAGATCCTTAGGACATGACATGGTGTTCTCGGGCTATGAAGATGGTGCCTCCGAACAATGATGCCTTTGGATAGGTTGGAGATATTTCAGCCCATGAAGATGCAATAGCATGATGCTGACAAGACAGAGCTTAGTCTTTCGAATTTAAAAAGGTCAGAGCTTAGCCCGAAAGGAAGCGAATGATAAAGACATGGGTTGCTTTTGAAAAGTAAATGAGAGATGACGTTTTGTCTCGGAAGGCAGAAATGTAGCCTTATGCAATATGCGAATGCAGATGGAGGTAGCGTTTAACCTCGGAAGGCAGAAAGGTATCCTTATGCAATATGTGAATGCAGATGGAGGTAGTGTTTAACCTCGGAAGGCAGAAAGGTAGCCTTATGCAATATGCGAATGCAGATGGAGATATCGTTTAGTCTCGGAAGGCAGAAAGGTAGCCTTATGCAATATGCGAATTCAGATGGAGGTAGCGTTTAACCTCGGAAGGCAGAATGGTAGCCTTATGCAAGATGCGAATGCAGATGGAGGTAGCGTTTAACCTCGGAAGGAAGAAAGGTAGCCTTATTCAAGATCCGAATGCAAATGGAGGTAGCGTTTAACCTCGAAAGGCAGAAAGGTAGCCTTATGCAAGATGCGAATGCAGATTGAGGTAGAGTTTAACCTCGGAAGGCAGAATGGTATCCTTATGCAAGATGCGAAGGACAATAGAAATTCTTAGCTGGCGTTAATTGTGGTAAAGCATTGTTATAATGAAGCATCGTTTATGCTGATAATAAATGTTGGCGTGTGCGACGAGTTTGAGGAACGACGTCTGTCTTTTGAGTGGATAATATGTTTTGGGGCTTTTGCAATTTGTGCCTGCATCCAAAGAAAGATCGTGAGATTTATAAAGGGGGAAGATTAGTTCGCATTCCCGATGGCTCTGCTTGGCTCGTTTGCTTGATCATGATGATACTGTCTGTATCATTGGGGTAGTGTTCGCTAAACAAGCTGTTTTAGAAAAATAAATATGCATGATTTTGTAAAAGTATAATATATAATCTAAAATAGTTTTAGATGAACCGACGACGTGACACGGTTCGAGACATTTCAACCTCTCCTGCTGTGGAATTTTGAGGGTCCTCCTCAAAATTCTGCACCAGTTTGCTGGGTGGATGCCTCTGACTGCTGCTCGCGCCGTGACTGGCTGAACTTGCCTAAGAATTTTGAGGGTCCGCCTCAAAATTCTGCCCCAGTTTCCAATTGCGGGGAAAAATAGATTTTTATTGAATTATGACCGAACCCATAGGGCTGCCTATGTATCCCCTCTTAAACGGGAATCAGGTCAGGCGTAGTTCAAATTACATCACTGAGAAAGCATAAAGATTACACATAGTAGCGCTTCATTGCATCTTAATTGATCGGTTTCGGCCAAACTTCTCCGTCTATTTATGCAAGTATGAGTGCTCCTCCTGTCAGCTCTCTATGAACCATGTACGGACCTTTCCAGTTGGGAGAGAACTTCCCCAAATTCTCCATGTGATCAGCAGCTTTCTTTGATTTGATAATCAAATCATCCATGTACACCTCGATCTGACCTTCTCGTCCTTCTTTGGCATAGGTACAATGTTGGCTAACCATGTTGGGTACTCCGCTACCCGGAGAACTTTGGCGTTGATCTGCTTGGTAACTTCTTCTTTGATTTTCAAACTCATGTCGGGTTTGAACTTTCAGAGCTTTTGTTTCACTGGTGGACACATTGGATTGGTTGTCAGTTTGTGAGCCACAATAGACGTACTTAGACCAGTCATGTGATCATACGACCATGCAAATACGTCCTCATACCCTCTTAGAAACTCTGTGTATTCTTTCTTTTCTGATGGTGACAAATGGATGCTGATGCGAGTCTCCTTCACATTTTCTGAATCCCCCAGGTTGATAACTTCAGTCTCATCCAGGTTAGACTTAGGTATGTTCTCAAAGTTCTCAACTTCTTTGACAATTTCATCATGTATGTCGTCCTCTTCTGAATCAATGTCTGTTTGCTGCGTTGTCTCATTGCATGTCACAGTCATCGATTCGTCAAGACAAGTAATAGTAATGTTGTATACGTAAAGCAATGAGAGAAAAATGATAGCAATAAATATTGATTCATAAGAAAAATAAAAAAATTCTTTTGATAAATTGGATAATTGTTTCGAACATTGAGGATCTTATTGCAGGAAAAAAAATGCGAAAAGGGAAAATCATTTTAGTAAATAAAACAGTAAGTAATGCTTGTTTTAGCCTTGCTACCCCGGGACTCGTCGGGCCCTGGATCTGGTGCGATAGGCTGATGATGCCAGAATGCACGAACTAAACTTTGGGGAAGGGAGTAAGAAAAAATAAAAACAAAAGGTAACCAAGTCAGTGGGGATCATGAAAAGAGTATTGCAGTATTTAAACACATAATGCGTAAATGAAAGCGTGTCTTAAATTGGGGACCTCTTTGTGCCCGAGGTAGGCCTGGCGATAAATTGATTTGGAGAACTTAAAATGCTAAATGCCTCATTTTATTGATAATAAAAATAGACAAATCCCAAAACGATAGAAATAAAATGCACTAATGGCCATTGGCCTTATTACATTGATAGAAAAATAAAGACATTCCTATCTACTTTGTCCCAGAAGGACCTTCCCCAGATTCGGCATTCCTGCTTTCTTCTAACAGCTTTCCCAGCTCGCGAAGTCCCAGCAACAGGTAAGTTCTGGCTAGGTATCCCCTGCAGCTCCCTCAGCCTTTTGACAATCTTCAACCCTTTTGATGAACTTTTCTTCCAAATCGATTATACCTTGTTCCAAGTACCCCAGCCTCTTGTTGGCATTGATAGCCATGTCCTTCCACTCCTCGATCAGTCTTTTGTTGGACCCATGTACCTTGTGGTGATCATCCTCATTTTCCCGGATCCTTTTACGCAACTGGTTGAACTTGACTTGTGCTTCAGCCCTTTCATCTATAACCCTGTGACCTCGGACGTACCCCGGCTTGCTATGACCACCCAGATCCTCTTCTAACCAACCAAGATAGAAAGGGGTATAACCGGCGTGATATCTGTCTAGCTCAATGGTGTCTTTCTCAAGTATAACCTTGCAGTGCCACAGGTGCTGAGCTTGGAACTTGTGAGGACTGTCATTATTTTGAAATTTGGATCGGAGATGGATCATCTTCTCGACCCTAGGGATGACTTCTTTCCTTTCTGCTTGCCTCATAACTCGAAGAGGGACGCAAGGGTATGTCCCCCTTAGACCAATCAGTATCAGAAATGATGCGTCTCGGGATCGAATGATGAACTCGTCCGTTGGAAACCATTCGAACATCCATTAAACCTGTTCTTCAGTCAGCTTATCGAAAAGCTCGACCCATTCTTCAACATTTTTAAGTTGAGCGAACATGGCAGGGATATAGTTCATTCGCTTTGGGTAATGGAAAGCGATGTGGTCATCCCACATTCGGTGGTGGATGTACTGTTGATATTCACCTCTTTGGATATGTTCCACGAGCCAGAGTTGAAGTAATAAATTGCAACCTTCGAAATGCTTTGCTCCTTGTTGACACCTTTCTAAGGCCCCATATATATCTACAACGATCATGGGCACAATGCTGAAATATTGCCCATTATCCCTTCCATTCCTTCCATTATGGTCTTAGTTACCATGGCTAGCCTGGTATGGATCCTTCCCTTCTTCATCGGGGACACGATCAAACTCAAAAAACAGACCATAAACAACAACACTTGGCGATGGACGTGTCCCAGAGAGGTGATAGAAAACTCGTCATGGTAGGTACGGTATGATTTGCTGTAGCCATACCTTTCGTACAAGTAGTCAAAAAGAATGTACGAATCCTCCAGACATACCAATTTTGCATCCTTTTTCAGACCCATCATTTTGAGGAAACTTTTGCATGTGCGATTCTCAGGCATCAACAACCCCGGAGTTTCCCATACTAGGTTAGCCAGCCCTCCTATCTCTTCTATCAACGGAGCCATTTCAATGTTCCCAAAGCGGAACGCAGATCTTTCACGATCCCAGAATAGGGTAGCAGCCTCTACTATTATTTTGTTAGGCTGGATTTCCAGAAGAGATGGTAGATTACCCAAGTGTTTTCTGACGATAGCTTTGTCGCTAGAGTGTAGATCCTCCCACAAACTTAGCAGTTTTGGGTGGATGTTGGAGACCATGCCGAATCTGGGGACTTCGTGCCTCATTTTTTCCTGCAAAACAAATAGGTTAGGCCCTTACCCCCACCGGACTCGACTATTTAACGTCAATAATTAGCAGGAAGCATTTAGTTCTCCAAATAAATGCACAGAACGTGAGGGCGTCCATTTGGGTTTAGGGAACCCGATAGACTTTTGGGTAAGGCTATCTTAAAAGCTATCGTGCAGATGACACTTTAGCTTGAATAGGTTTGACCATGATGCATGCAATAGTGCAACATAGTAAGGTTTCTATGATGTTTTATACTGGTACCCTTGAGCGGACAACTCAAGGGGGAAAGACACGGAACCGTCAACTGCACTGCTGATCGACTAGTTTTACCGCAAATAAGCCTTTCCGAATTTAGTGGGTGATAATATAGGAAGGGCGAAACCACTCATCAAGCGTTGCTATAGTATTTTGTTTGGCACGAGTGGAGTATGAATGCTGAGCATGATTTATGCAATAAGTATTAAAACAAGTTATCCCATATTTGCACGTTAAAGAAAGCGGTAAAAACGATAATAATGATTTAAAGCAGTTACAAGAGGAAACAACAGACATGTCAGTTACGTTTTGAAAAAAAAAAAGGTACCCGAAGCAAACAGTTGATCGCATGCAAAGGGAATAGGAAAGGGTGCAAGTATTTAAAAATAAAGGCATAAATTCACGAAACAATTTGAAATGGTAAAAGCCTGGATATCCCCCAGCAGAGTCGCCATGCTATCGCGCACCCTTTTTTCCCCCTCCTTAGCGAAATATCGGTTTTATGACATTGGTTGGGACAACTCTTTCCTTTTGGAAAAGGGGTTTGCATATTTTGAAGAGTCGCCACCTAACGATTTTTAAGGTGCGTTAGGGCACCTGAAGGGTTCAATTACAACTACGTTGCTAACCAGAGATTTGGGTCAGGGCTTGAAATTATCCTAAGAGGAAGGTGTTAGGCACCCCTCAGGATCCACAAGTGTGGTTCCCGGCTAAATGGTTTCGTGAATTTATACAACTAACAAATAATAAATAAAGCCTCAAATAAGAGGGGATTTAAGTCTTAAGCATATAGGTGTTTAGATAACAGTAGGGATGATTACGAACTAGCGTATACAGGTGTCCTAGGTTTATAATAATATGGATCACATCAATGCAATACCCGGTAATCACTCCTCGAAGAGGGGATACACGTAGTATTAGCGCACCGGTCTTCATATCCATATTCTACCCTTCCCACCAGGTGAAGGTACTTAAAACGTGTGTTGGTCACGGACTCTATTGCGTGCTATTACCCGTCCCATTCTATCAGTCCTGGAGGAGGCTAGGACTACTATCCTAAAAGGAAGTACTAGGTTGACCCCTAGGTTTAAAGGACAAGATTCTAAGCGACAAACAACGACAATTAGGACTTCAGATAAGGGAAAAACAAATAAGAGCAGATACAAGGCCCAAGTATTTCTCCACAGATTATGCACATAATTAGCACGACTTAAACACAAGTAAGGCCTTATTAGCTTCAGAACCTAAGGCATAATATCTAGGTGAGAATGCGATAGTGAGGAAGCTTTATCACTGATTTCAGAGGATGAATTTTATCAGTTTCTTACTGATTATAACCATTAATAGTCAAGCAACAAGTATAAAGGAGTATGTTTCCAATTTTAATAGATTTAACACCTAAAGCTTGCTTAAGCGTGTGAAAACACTTCGTAATTATCCAGATTATTAAAGACACTATTACAAGTTAGTTTGCCTTAACATGTTGTACTTATGTGTTTGCAAAATACAGAACTATTACCAATCGTTTGAAAACATGGTGAAATTATTTTTTAGGCCCTTTTCATGCAATCAGTAGTTAAACTAGGTATTGAATGAGGTCCTAAGACATGATATTTAATATGCACACACAAGGATGCATAATGCAGAATTCCTAGGCAGGATTTCTAAATGCATAAAGTCACAGTATTTGGACATGCTATGTAGCAAGTATAAGGACGACTCGTTTATTAGCGCATTATTATCCTAAGCATGATTCCTAGGTGTAACACAACATTACAACAATATTAGAACTAGTTTACATGAATAACAGGTTTAGATTAACGATTAATCCTAGAGCATGATTTCTATATGATAATGCCATAACAGGATGCTGAAGCAGTAAACGTGGGCCTAAGAAACAAGATGTCTAATGCATGATATGCTCGCATACAATCAACCCTAAGCATGAATTTCTAGTGCACACGCAAGAAATGTAAACCTAGAGGCATGGTATCTACCCTTTAACATGGATAATCTATATAACTACCTTCTCTTTCCACTATCCGTTCCCAAATATTTGTTTACAAATTATTACATGCCAGGGAATTATGAATTACACAACCAAAGGAAAAATAAGAAGTTACTTCTATAGGGAGCCTTCACTTAGGCCCAGATCTTCCAAACCTCAATGCCTTTGGTGTTGCATAGCCTTTGATAGTGCGGGTGTGTCAGAGTTCCCTAAGGACCTCAAGGGCTCCCGGGCAGTGCTCACACCCAAACATAGCCAAAGAGTTAAACATGTGCAGTGTGGGAAGTGCCTGCCTTGTGTGTCAGAGTTCAGAGGGTACTCAAAGGGTCCCAAAGCAGTGCTCACACGAAGGGGGCTGAACTTAGACTTCTAAGAGTATATGTGAGAGTGCTTTTTATTTTTAAGCAAGGATCAGTTTTGAGAAAGGGTAAGTAAGAAAACAGTTTTGAAGAAGGAAATGAAAGCTTAACATCACACA
>ML434217.1:0-16450 GCA_005239525.1 Nicotiana knightiana | reverse complement strand
GAAAGTCATAACCGAGGGTTTAGAGGTTGGATTAGAGATAACGATACCTCGGGTGCAATCTAAAGTGAACTGTAATGCAATCTAGCTAGCGTAACTTGAGAGAGTGCGTCTAGTAAATTATCATAATTACTTGAGAGAGATTTATGGTAGATAGAGTGTTCATGATTGATAGAGACAACTAATCAAACTATAAGAAGTATCCGAGAAGTAAGTTCACCAACGGGGGAAACCATAACCTTAGACCTTTATCATCATAGTTTAAAACACATTGTTAGTAATTGCTAGATATTATTATTGTCAGTAGAAATAGTAAAACATCACCAATTTATATTAAAAAGTCTTGAGAGAATTGATTGAGTAAAAGTTGCGTATTCTAAAGACTTGATTGATACGTAAATTCCCTGTGGGATTGACTCTGGGCATAATACCCCGGATTATATTTGCAACGCCCGTTTAGTCTTTTATTAGACATAGTTTAGCGTGATAAAAAACCCTAGATATTTGGTTGAAAATTGATGGAAAAAAATGGGTAATTGGGAGAGATTAGTTTAGAATCATTTACCAACACTTTGGGGAAGAACTTGTCTCTTGAAAATCGCCTCTAAGACTTCTTGGTTTTGAAAATATGAGAGAATGGCCAATTCCCATTTTAGGTTCTGTTTTTAATTCGCTGGACAGGTCTTCTTCGCGTTCACGAAGGACCTATCACGTTCGCGATGCTTTGTGGATAGAAGGCCTACGCGTTCGGAAAGAGTTGCTCGCGTTCGCTATGGTTTGTCTCCCCTGACCATTGCGTTCGCGACCCAGTGGTCGTGTTCGCATAGGTCCCTTAACCTATTGTGTTCGCGGAAGGCTGATCGCGTTCGCGAAGGATACCCTCCCCCCCAGTGATTCGCGTTCGCGAAGAAGGATTTTTCCTTCAGCCTGGTTTACACTTCGCAATCGTGAAGCACAAATCACCTGTGCACCAGCAACAACAAAGACAACAGAATTTCTAAGTTTAAAACATCCCAAAGCCTACCCGAAACTCACTCGAGCCCTCGGGGCTCCAAACCAAACATGCACACAAGTCTAAAAACATCCTATGGACTTGCTCGTGCGATCTTATCGCTAAAATAACACCTTAAACTTCACATTTAGCACCAAAACTCATGAGTTTCTCAAGAACACTTCAAATTTACTATCTTCTCAACTAGACTTCCGAATCACGTCAAATCAACTCCGATTTTTACCAAATTTCACAGACATGACTTAAGCATTAATAGACCTGTACCAGGATTCGGAACCAAAATACGGGCCCGATACCAACGAGTTCAAACATTAATCAATTTCTTTAAATCCTTTTAAATTTTAGTCTAACAATTTTCCTCAAGAATTCATTTCTTGAGCTAAGGACCTCAGAATTCGATTTCGGGCATACACCCAAGTCCCATGTTTTACTGTGGACCTTCCGGGACTGTCGGAGCATGGGTCCAGGTACGTTTACTCAAAACATTGACCAAATTCAACTAAAAGTCATTTTTAAATCTCAAAAATTATCATTTCATATATTTACACATAAGGCTTGCCGGATTCATTCCTGGACTGTGCACGCAAATTGAGGTGAATAAAAATAATATTTTAAGGCTAACGAGCCCGAAATGGAGTCTTAAATCATAAGATGACCCCTTTGGGTCATCACAATCTCCATCTCTAAAACAAACATTCATCCTCGAACGGACATAGAAAAGTACCTGAATTGGCGAACAAGTGTGGATATCTACTCCACATGTTCGACTCGGACTCCCAAGTAGCTGCCTCATCAGGCTGATCTCTCCACTGCATTCGATTTGAAGGGTAACTCTTTGACCTCAACTGACGAGCCTGCTGGTCTAGAATGGCTATCGGCTCCTCCTCATAGGTAAAATCCTTGTCAAACTGGATAGAGCTAAAATCTAACACGTGGGACGGATCACCATGATATTTCCAGAGCATAGACACATGGAATACCGGATGAACTGAGGATAATCCTGGAGGAATGAAAGTCTATAAGCTACCTCCCCCTATTTCTTGAGGATCTCGAATGGCCGGATATACCTAGGGCTCAACTTACCCTTCTTCCCAGACCTCATTACACCCTTCATGGGAGATACCCGCAGTAGTACCCTCTCTCCGACCATAAATGACACATCACGAACTCTATGATCGGCATAACTCTTTTTCCTGGACTGAGCTGTACGAAGAAGATCCTATATAATCTTGACCTTGTCCAAGGCCTCCTGAACTAAGTATGTACCCAACAACCGAGCCTCTCCCGGCTCAAACTACTCAACTGGCGACCTACACCGTCTACTATATAATGCCTCGTAGGGAGCCATCTGGATGATCGACTGGTAGCTGTTATTGTAGGCAAACTTCGGTAACGGCAAGGACTGATCCCAAGAACCTCCAAAGTCAATAACATAGGCGCGGAGCATGTCCTCCAAGATCTGAATAGTACGCTCGGACTGCCCGTCCGTCTGAGGATGGAATATTGTGCTCAACTCGACCCACGTACCCAACTCATGTTGTACTGCCCTCCAAAAGTGCGAGGTAAACTGCGTACCTCAATCAGAAATGTTAGACACGGGCACACCGTGAAGGCGAACGATCTCTCGAATATAAATCTCTACCAACCGCTTCGAAGAATAAGTACTTGCCACAGGAATGAAGTGTGCTGATTTTGTCAGCCTGTCCACAATTACCCAAACGGCGTCGAACCTCCTCTGAGTCCGTAGGACTCCAACAACGAAGTCCATAGTAATGCGCTCCCACTTTCACTCAAGAATCTCCATCTGCTGAAGCAAACCACCGGGCCTCTGATGCTCATATTTCACCTGCTGACAATTCAAGTACCGAGCCACATAAGCAACAATATCCTTCTTCATCCTTCACCACCAATAATGCTGCCGCAGGTCCTGGTACATCTTGGCAGCACCCGGGTGAATAAAATACTTAAAATTGTGAGCCTCCTCAGGGATCAACTCACGAAGCCCATCAACATTAGGCACACACACTCGACCCTGCATCCTCAAAACATTTTCATCTCTAACTGTAACCTGCTTGGCACCACCGTGCCGAACTGTGTCCTTAAGGACCATCAAGTGAGGGTCATCATATTGCCGATCTCTGATACGCTCAAATAAGCAAGATCGAGCGACTGTACAAGCTAGAATACGACTGGGCTCTGAAATATCCAATCTCACAAACTGGTTGGCCAAGGTCTGAATATCTGAAGCTAGCGGTTTCTCACCGACTGGAATGAATGCGGGGCTGCCCATAATCACTGCCTTCCTACTCAATGCATCGGCCACCACATTGGCCTTTCCCAGATGATACAATATAGTGACATTATAGTCTTTTAATAGCTCTAAAATAGTAATTGACAATCATTATTCTTAATCCCAAATATTATACTCAATTGGTTAGAGTCACGTGCTGATAACGTGTTGTGAAACAATAACAGAAAAAGATGAGTATTGCAGAGAAAGAGAGAGAGAATTCTTATTGAATTTTGGGATCAATTACAATGGAATAGAACCCCTCTATTTATAGGAAAAAAGTGGCTTGGCCACCAAGTAAAATCTCTAAGATTTCTCTAAAATATAGACATTCACCTTAAATAGAATTCTATTTATAACAGAAGGGAAGAAAATGGTAGTATGAAGAGGCTAAATTTTATATATATTGTAAATTGCGATGATATTTGAGTGGCCACTTAATATTATTTTTATTTAAATAATTGGAAGTTGAGTCACATGGTGTTAATTATCTTTTCCAGCGGCCACATGGTGTCAAAAGTCCAATATAATACTTGCTTCACTATACCCTTATTGACTCTCACATCGATCGATTATAATAGATATTAATTTCTTCCCTGTCCCGACATATTTTTGCATAAGGTAAAAAAAATTTAGAATTACAAAAAATATCGTCATAGCTTCCCTTTCTAATAGTATATAACTGAATTGGAGAACTAAATCTATTGTATGAAAAGTCTGGATTAAGTTTATTATTTTTTATTTTTTTATCTTTTTTCTTGATTTGTTTATCATCCACATGTTTCATCTAATTTCTTTGATTGTCTTTATATGAAACAAATGACCAAAGAATCGATACATGTCTTCATCACCCTTGTTCAACGAGAAATTAAATATTATCAAGGATTTACATACCGCTAACAACACAACATTTTAAATGAAAAAAATAACTTAAAACCTCTGCTCATGCGTCATTTCTACATTTATTTCCTTGGTTGGCATTCTTGGGGCTATTCCCAGTGCCATCAACTTCCAAGTGTATAGAATATGCACCAGCTCCACTTGAAGCTGATTTTGAAACTATCTTAGCATTTTAAAGAAAATTAAAGAGTCTAAGAACCACATGATTGGTTCTAGACTTGCTAAGCATTTTAGAACCACATGCTTGGTCTGATAGAAATGAGGGAAAAATGGATATATAACAATTGTTCTTGCAGCCTTTACATTGGTAGTTTTTGTCCCGAAGGTTCACAATTTCAATCAAGTTGCAACGCGCACAAACAAAGATCCTATAATGATCACTTAGCTCAAACATTTCCTCTTAGTGAAGACGATCAATATCATGACCAATCACGCAATCCCATGCCATTTCTACAAAATATTGACCACTAGAACGGGACCCATGGCTCGAGGGTAAGCCATAAAATAGAAACTAAATATAGGACAAGTTAGTATTATGTCACACACGCAACGTTAGTATGAGACTTTTGGAGAAACTCTTTATCTGCTTAAGTTATGAAATAGAAATTCATCCATTTTCTTGTTTTTGGTGCTTATAATGTATAGTTAGTATTTTTACGATAAAATTCTTAGTTTCACAATAGATATATGTTAGTACTTAGTAGTAATATGTATACTGGTAAGGGCTCTTTTAAGTCACAAAATATTGGCCATTTGTTTCACTACACTACATTGGTTCTTATTTTAAAAAACATTATATGGAGATTTGAGTAGTTTAATTAATATTTTTAAAATATCAGGCAAAATTCTGCTATAAAACTTTAAAATAAAAAAATTAATTACTTGAAAAAAAGATTTACTATATTCCTAATATTGTTTACCCTAAAAAATAGATAACAACTAAATGTATATGTGGTTTTAAGGATATGCGTAATTCAAAACAAATGATAAAAAATGTTAAATTAAACAGATAAATGACATAATAAATTGTCCAACCAATTAGGAGGAATGACCCCGGACTTAATAACAGCTTAATGAAATGTCTGTCTTTGATCCCGGGGTCGCACTAATGAAGAACTGATGAACATAAGTACGAACTTTTAATAACAGAGAAAATAAGAGTATATTGCCTTGATATGCGGGTTACAACGTGTCAAATGAATAGTCAGACTCCCCTTTATATAGTAGGGGAATTTTACCCCAAGTACAGTTCCTAAAAGGTAAAAATCTTCTGTTTTGCTAATCACTGATTTACTGCTGATACGTGTCGAGATTTATTCTATGACATCCAGATGTGCACGAATATCACAGTCCTTTGCTAGTCATGCTTGATTATCTAGTAATGCTCTCTGAAGTTTTGGGATTCTAATCTGACCCGGGGAACGTGGCCTTGATTCTTCCGAGGGCAGGTGTTTTGCTCGAATCCCGACTCGAAGGGCTTCTTGCCCCGATTCCGGTTCCTTACAGTCATGTCTCTGCTCCGTTTAATTCATCGAGAACCGAGGTATCCAATGAGCTCGGTTTCACCCGTATACAGATAGTCCCCTTGTGTCTCAGAGAGTAAGTTTACTGAAACGACATATACACTTCGATTCTTTCTTCAGTACGCCGTGACAGAAATGACAAAGAATCTGAAATGTTTCGCCATTCGTGTCGTTATGATTTCTAACACGCGTCAACCATCAACAGGTCATCCCTGGATGCGAAACGGGCCAAAACCTCTATTAATACTTTCCTTCTTCGTTCATTTTTTTTACCTTTTGGACAAGCTTCTACCTTCGATTTTTCATGATATCACTATCCTTCTTCACACTATATATTTTTATCTCCATTCTTCAAGACTTCTCACTAAGTTGCAAGTTTTTACCTAATTTTTTTACCCAAAATCAGCGCACTTGACTTTTCATCTTTCAACCGTTCTTCATACTTTTCAAGCTTTTTCCAGATAACAATGGCTAAAACTTCCAAATATGTTCCCCAATAAGTCACTTCTTATTCTTTGCAACCGACCGCTGAAATCGAGGAGACCACTCCCGATGTGGTCGTCCTCGAGAGGTCCGTTCCTGGCGCAGCTACCGATAAACCGGCTACCGAGCATCCCTTGAAAATTTTTATCCCAGGGGTTGTTTGATTGCAGATGACTTTAAGGTTGAGAATCCCTCGTCGCTGCAGGGTCGGGGTGAAGGAGTGTCAATATAAATATGCTTCATTATCAATGATGTCCTCCCTGCGGTCCGAGATAACTGTAACTGAGCGGGTAAGGACATAGTATTCCCTAGGCCTGCAGATGCCATCACAACCCACGTGGAGGGGTATCTAAGTGTTTACACTTATCCGTTCACACTAGGCTCAATGGACCCCGTTATCTTGGATTTCTGCAAGAGGTACAACGTATGCCTCGATCAGATCCACCATTTGTTGTGGAGGATCGTGGTCCTCCTTCGTTGTTCCATGAGCAAGACTGAACTGCGTCGCCATCGATCACCTACTACGCTTATACAGTCCCCGAATCTTTCGAGGGGGGCTAATAAAGCTCACGCCAGACCAGCAAAGCCCGAATCTCTAGCTTCGATGAGGACCGGGACCGAGGCTGGCAGGGATGTTTCGTTCGGGTGAAGACCGAAGACTTTGTTCCCTCCAAAATCATGTCATTCCCAGAGAAGTGGAATGCATATCATAAGTACAGTTTCCCTTTGAACACCATTTTACCTTCATCTCCTCTTTTCTCACTAGTATTTATGGTGGTGCAATCGTAGCTCGAGTTCCAAATGCTATCCCTCGGCTAAAGGAGTGGATCGAGGGAATTTTTTCACAAATCTCTTATTCCCAGCACACATGGCGCAAACTCTCGAGGGTCGTTGGGAGGCTCGTTCTCACGGTAAGACCCATCCTCAAATAGGTAACATCTGGCTCTCCCATTCACATCGTTTTTACCCCCTTTTCTTCATTTTTCCTTTTGCAGGTTTGCCTAAGTCCATTGAGCTTAGGCCTTCAGTAGGGGACAAGGATCCGTCCGTTAACCCCTCCATTTTGGGGCAGCTCAAGGCTACAGCAGGAGAAAAGAAGAAAAGGAAGGCTCCGGGCTGCCCGAGCTTAGAGAAAAAGAAGCCAAAGAAACTGTTGGCCTGTAAGCCAAAGGAAAGTTCTATATCTCGAGCACCCGACTTGGAATCGCTTTTTTAGCTGAGAGATGAGCCCGAAGAAGATAATGTTTGCGTAACCCACGGGCTGACATCCCCCAAAAAGCAAGCAGCCGTTGAAGAGGAGATCCATGAGGCTGATCCCACTCAAACCTAGGAGGTCGATAAGGAGACTGGGGTCGAGACTTCCCGAGATTCTGACCACGCCCCGAAGGAGCCACCTGGTGTAATAGTTATTTCAGGGTCGCCTTCTAACACCAAGTCCATGCTCGAGGAGGCCCGAACGGGAAAAGAGAGGTCTAACAAAGGGACTCATGGCGCGGACGATCCCCTTCGTTCCTTTTTTTATGGTGTGGACTCGTCCGTCTTGGTGGATTTTTTCGGGCTGAACGACAAGGAAGTGCCGAGAAAGGAGTCGCCTTCAGAATTCGGCGGGCTGAATTTGAGCCCGAAGTTAGCAAACCAATTACCTGCCCCGAGTGTAGATCCCGGTCATAAGAGGTCGATAGTCATCACTATCACGGAGGATGCCCGGGTTCTTTCCGCTCCCGTGGGAGTAGCAAATCTCCACCGATGCCTGGTGACTGAAGAGGACCAGGCAAAGGTGAACGAAGTGGACGTACCATGCTTGTTCAATGAAGCGCAGCAGACGCTGAATCGGGTAAGACATCATTATAACCCTTCGAGCCTTTACTTAGGTTTTTATATTTCTTATGTTTTTTCATCCTTTTATAGGCCTCTACACTTCATCAAGAGATCTTCCTTCAGTATCAGGCCAAGGTCAATCAACTCGAGCTTGAGATTAAGTAGCTTGCCTAGAAAAGGGACATGTACAGGCTTCTTAGCGAGCAGCAGGGGGGATTGCCAAAAACCTCCAGGCCGAGCTGGATGTGGCTCAGAAGGAGCATGCCAATTTGGTGGAAAAGGTAAAAGTTTCGAAGTTAGAAACGAAGTTCCGGTCACAGAGGCTAAAAACAATACTTCACAGGTCCAGCAGAAGATCGACCAGATCGATTAACTCCGCAAGGAGATGGATGAGATCCAAGTGATGGCTGGCGGGTGGAAAACAAAATGGGCATGTTCGCCTCGCAGAAGGAGACTACCCAGGACAAGGTGTCTTCGGTGGAAGTTCAGCTTCAAGTGGCAAAAGAGAAGGCCAATAAGCAAGCTCAGCTGAACGAGGAACTCCGAGCTCAACTGAATCCGGCCCTGGCAGAGCGGAATGCCCTTGGCAGTGAATGTAGAGCTATAAAGGCTCAGATGCGTACAACCTACGCTGATGCTGAAGAGATGGTGGCCCATTATAGGGCCGATGTCGAGGCTTTCGAGGCCCGCTTGAAAGCACCTGTTGAGTACGTGAAGCGGTTGTCTTGAAGGGAGACCCTCGAAGAGATCCATGCCCGAGACTTCGACTTATCTGCCGAGATCGAGGATGCAAAAAGACTTGAGGCCGAGGTCAAGAAGCTAGCTGATCCCGAAGGTAAAGAGGGCTCTGATAGCTCTGAAGAATCCGAAGTCCCTGATGATGCTGGTGATGGGTCGGGTTTCGGTGAAGACCAGACGGAGATGCCTTAGGAGTTTTTGTTTTTGTTTTTGTATCTTGCACATTTATTTTGTTGAGGCCGTTTTCATTGGCCTTTGTAAGGATATTCCAGAATGTTTATGAAGTCTTTTTCCCTTTCGGAAATTTTCAATTCTATTGTCTTTATCATCCTTTCATAATTACAAAGATTCAAATGCCTTAGCACATAATCAAATGTTGCAATAAATCACTTTTCAAAGGTCAGAATAAGATATGTCCTCGGTGCAATCTTTGCTCGAAACTTGTGGGGGCTCGAAGTGACTGGAAGCTTCCCCAAGATGCTTGTTTAAATGTTTTAAGACTATATCTTTGTTAGGGTAACCTTTGAACAGGTTTAGAATTTTTTTTAAGGCCTTATGTTTTGATAACGGACTACGGACATCTCCGAAACCATTATTAGCATGGCCATAGCCTTTTAAGTTCAGGAACTGCCAAATAAGCTTACCTTCGATTTTCGATAACCGAGCCATCCGAGTTTGTCTTGGATGACAGTCCCCGAATGGGATTGAACCTTTGGGTTCAGACCGTTTTTAGGGTGGTCGTAGCCTTTTAAGTTTAGCCACTGCCTAATAGGATTTGTACCTCCGGGTTTCGATAACCCGAGCCATTCGACTTTGTGTTGGACGAATGTCCCTAAGTGGGGATAATCTTTTGGATTCGAATAGAAGCGGCCCTTGGGATAAATTTTTCTAAGAAACAAAATGTGATACTCTTAAGGAACAAAATGTATATCAGCAAGGTAGAAACTTCTTTCTTTCCTGTGCGTATTATAAAGGATTGTAAGCGTGTAAAAGCTTCGTATTATGGCTTAGGCGGTCTACGCGGTGATAGTAGGTTATAACTACGTGTTTTAGTTTCTTATCTCACTCTAATTTACTGCACTTTTAATTGAGTTTGAGATTTAATCGCTAGTATTTTGCACTAATTATGTGTTTTATGCCTTGTAGAAATGAGTCCGAGTTACGATGAGGTTGTGGAGCTAATTTGAGATATTTTGGAGCTTTGAAGTCTAAGTAAAAACTGAAGGATTAAGTTGGGATAATTTTCGGGGATCAATGGACAATAGTGCACTTAAGGGGAGAAACGAAGAATTGAGCAGGATCCCACCCAGGCGTTCTTCAAAAGATCAATCATTCACTGTATTTGTGCATATGTTCATAGGACCCGTTCTTAGGTTGATTAAGGGAATTCCCATCCATCTGGAATAAGAATTTGAATCCCTAAGGTAGCCTAATCATCTGTTGATATCGAAAGAGTCAATAGAAGTTAAGAGTGAACTTAACACAGAGTTACCCGGAATAATAGTTTATCACATATCTTGTCACAACCCTTACTACCTTGACATCCAATTATTGCTACTTAGTCATTAGATTGCCATTAGTTTCTTACAATCAATAATCTTAGTTTTATTAGTAGTCGATAATAACATAAATCGAAGATTGATTATCCTGGATAGAGTTGAGCTGAAGATTTATTAGAACATTATTTAAATCAATCCCTGTGGAGACGGTTTAATACTCTACTATCTTTGACTAGCAAGTCTAAGTTTTATACGCCAGTTTTGCGCTCGTCAAATTTTAGCGTCGTCGTTGGGGATTGGCAATTAATAGTGTTTGAATTAATTTTCGGTGCTAATTCAGGATCTATTTTATTTTCTTTTCTTTTTTTAAGCTCCTCTTTTATCTGTTTGTAGGAAACAAGTTAAGTTCAGGTGTATGACTCGATCCTCTTGGGAATTGGTGCCATATGATCTAGAACTAGAGAAGCATATGCGGCAGTTGAGAAGGGAGAAAGGATCGAGAAGATTGTTGTTGGGTCAGCCTTCTACTCTGAATACAATGGTGAATGACGAAGAGGAGGTGAACCTAGCTGCGAGAGAGGCAGCTCAGTGACAGGAAGCACGGTTAGCAGTTGAAGCAGCCCGTAGATTTGCGGATGAAACACTCGACGGGGATCAAAGGTTCAATCCCAACCGAAACATGATCAAAGATGAATTTGATAATGCAGCTCCTACGCCTAGGAGGTCGCTAGGAGATTATGCCAGACCGGTGTACAAATAACAACAGTCTAGTGTGAGGCCCCCGCCCATTGATGACAATACTTTTGAACTCTAACAGGGAATCATCCAGACCATTTAGAACAATTGCATATTAAGAGGGAAACCCAATGAATATCCCAACAACCATCTGATGGATTTCAACGAAAGTATGAACATGTTCCGCAGCAATGGAATGTCACATGATTGCATCTACCTCAGAGCCTTCCCGTTCTCACTTAAGGATGATGCAAAGCAGTGGTTGAGAAGTCTGCCCACAGGGTCGATCCGTACGTGGGAGGAGATGACTACCAAGTTTTTAGAAAAATATTTCTTTGCTGCTAAGACTCGACGGATGAGGAAAGAGATTCATAATTTCAGCCAAGGTGAAGGAGAGACAGTGTGCGAGGCATGGGAAAGATTTAAAGAGCTATTGCGGAGGTTCCCTCATAACGGAATGGAGCAATGGATGCAACTCCAGGATTTCTGGGAGGGGTTAAACCTGTCATCTAGGAGATTGTTGAAGAGTGAGGTTGCAGGTCCTTTGATGAAGAAAACTCCTGAAAAAATTGTCACTCTTCTGAATGAACTATCTGAAGACGTAGAACAATGGTCCACGGACCAAGGAGATCGAAGAAGATCAGCGAGGGTGCACTAAATAGAATCGTCAGTAGCATTGCAGGCTCAAATTGAAGCTATGGCTAAGGACATCAAGAAACTGGCAATAGCTCAGGTGCAAAATCAACCACATGCGGGAGGTGACACCTGTGGATTGGGACACCCTACGTATGAGTGTCAAGATACAACTGAGGAAGTCAACGCTGTAGGAAACTTTAATAGAGGACACTACCAAGGTGGGAACAACTATAATGCTATGGGTCAAATACATCCAGGTTTTTCGTGGAATTCACCTAATGGGAGCTTGAATTCATGGCAGCAAAACAATATCAGACCTAAGATTAAGGACCACTAGGTTCTTAGAACCAGTAGAGGCAGCAATACCAGCCACAACAGCCAATTCAGTCAAGTATGAAAGATCTCATGAAGGCATTCATCAACAAAAAAGATAAAAAATTCGAGACTGAGGGCACGCCTATCCGGAATTTAGAAAGACAAATGGGACAGATTGCAAATTTGTTATCTGAGAGGGCTCCTGGGACTCTTCACTCTGACACTGAAAAGAACCTAAAGGAGATAATTAAATCTGTATCTCTAAGAAGTGGTAAAGCATTGACTGACCCAGTGGTGAAAGCTAGACCTGAGGTGCCTAACAAGCAGATTGAGATGCCAGTAGAGAAAGAGAGTGAAGAGAAAAAGAGCCAGAGTAGCGAGGTACAAAAGGAGATTGAAGAAAGTAGACATATGCCAGCTCTACCATTCCCTCAAAAGATGAAGCAGGAGAAACTTGACAAATATTTGGGCGATTCCTAGAGATGCTCAAGCAATTTTATGTGAACATTACTTTCACAGAGGTACTCATTCAGATGCCCGTTTATGCCAAATTCTTAAAAGAAATCTTGTCTAGCTAGAGAAAACTAGAGGAAACAAAAGTGGTCAAGCTAAATGCCCATTGCACTGCCATCTTGCAAAATAAGATTCCCCAAAAGTGTGGGGACCCAGGAAGCTTCACCATACCATGCTCGTTAGGGAGTGAAAAAATCAACAAGGACCTCTGTGATTCTGGTGCGTCATTAAATCTAATGCCTTTGTCTGTATTCAGGAAACTGGAAGGTGAGCTTGGAGTGATCAAATCAATACCAGTGTCCCTACAACTGGCCGACCAAACCACTATTCTACCTGAGGGAATCATTGAGGATATTTTAGTAGGGGTGGACAAGTTTGTGTTCCCCGTAGATTTTGTTGTGGTGGATATGGAGGTGAACAAGGAGGTGCCTCTAATTCTAGGGAGGCCATTCTTATGTATAGGCAGAGCTATCCTTGATATCTATGAAGGGCAGCTTATGCTTATAGTGGGAAACGAAAAAGTGGTTTTCCCAATGAAGAGGATGATGAAATACCCCAGTGATGAGGCGTCCCCCTACTCGTATTTCTAGCAGGACGTTGTTGAAGAATCGGCTGAAAAATACAAGTTTGACAAGCTTGTGGGGGATACCCTAGAGAGGTGTATTAATCAGTCTAGCATAGTAGAAGATGAATATCTTGAAATAAATAAAGAGGCAGAAGCTCTTGAGACAGAGGATCAAGTAGTTGATAAGGAGGAACTAAAAGAAGAGGCTTCTAAGCCTAATGTGGAATTAAAAGTCCTCCCTACTCACTTACAATATGCTTTTCTTGAAACTAACAATTTTCCGGTGATTATTTCTACTGACTTGACAAGTACACAGAGCAAAACCGGTGGAGCTGCTAATAAACCACAAGAAGGCCATGGGCTGGAGTATAGCTGATATTCAAGGAATTAGTCCGGCCATTTTCATGCATAAAATTATATTGGAAGAAAATAACGAGCCAGTGGTGCAGCCCCAACGTAAGCTGAACAAGAATTTGGAGGAGGTAGTGCACAAGGAAATCATTAAATTGCTAGATGCGGGAGTGATTTGTTCCATCTCCGATAGCCAGTGGATTAGTCCAGTAAAGTTGTACCTAAGAAAGGAGGAATGATAGTAGTGAAAAATGAAGATAATGAATTGATCTCCACCAGAATAGTCACTGGGTGGAGAATAAGCATTGATTATAGAAGGCTGAGTAATGCAACAAGGAAGGACCACTTCCCACTCCCTTTTATTGATCAAATGCTCGAGAAAGTGGCTGGACATAGATGCTAATGCTTATTAGATGGGTACTCAAGCTACAATCAAATACACATTGACCCAAAGATGTTGAGAAGACCACATTTACTTTCCTGTCAGGTACTTTTACTTATAGGAGGATGTCGTTTTGGTTGTGTAATGCACCTGCCACTTTTCAGAGGTGCATGATGTCTACATTCTCTGATCTAAACAAAAAGTTCCTACAAGTATTCATGAATGATTTCACCCTCTTTGGTGATGACTTTGAGGACTGCTTGAAGAATTTGGAGCTCGTGTTTGAACGTTGTGAAGCCCCGCACTTGCTCTTAAGAGAAGTGTCACTTCATGGTAAAAGAGGGAATTGTCTTACGCCACAAAGTGACTGCACAAGGAATTGAAGTTGATAGAGTGAAGGTTGATGTGATTGTTAGGCACCCTCCACCGACTTCTGTGAAGAGCAATAGGAGTTTCTTGGGACATGCTTGGTTCTATAGGAGGTTCATCAAAAACATTTTGAGCATTACCAAACCGTTGAGTGCATTGCTAGTGAAAGATGTCAAGTTTGTTTTAAATGTGGAGTGCTTAAAAGCATTCGAATTGATAAAGGAAAAGCTTGTAAGTGCTCCTATCATGGTGACACCTGATTGGAGCCAATAGGTATGTGGACCGCATAATGGTCACAGAGTGGGGCAGACCAGCCCAGTTCTGGAGGGACATTTTGTGGCCCATTTCGCAGACCGCATAAGGATTATATGCGACCGCAGATTGTGTTCGGGGCTTCACTTTTTTGGTTCTTATAACCCAATCACATTTCGTTATTTAGACTCTACAGACCATTTCTTAAGGCAGAACTTGATATTTTGAGAGAGAGAAAGGGCTCTCGAGAGGGATAGAGTTCCTCAACCAATTATTCCTCAATTCTTGCTCAACTTGGAAGGTTAACAAGGAAAGCACGCTAGATCTTCATCCTAGAGGTAAGGTTCTACTCCTTAGCCCTTAATTTCGAAATTTAACTAGAAATGGGTATTTGTAAGTTAAGTCTTGGGTATGGGAGTGGTTTATTTTGCATGCATGTGTCATCAAGGGGTGTAGGAAGATTGTTGAACTAAAAATGGTAAAGAATGGGTTGTGGGATGATGGAATCCTCCATAAAATGACCTTGAAACCTTAATGTACACCTAGTGCTTGATAAAAGGCTCAAATGAGCTAGAACCATGATCATCTTCCTAATTTTGGAGTTCAATTTTCCATATTTCTAAAATAGATCGAAGTTGTTAAGAGTTCGGAAAATTTTAGTATTTAAGGAATCTCAAGTGAGATATGATGGCTAAACTCTTCTTTAAGAATTGAACCCCACATTAACCTCGTAAATTCCAAGATATTTATCATAAGTCGATTATTCCGAATGAGCTTTGTGACAAAATATATGTTCGATTCATGTTTGAATGCTCTTATTATATTGTGTTGTTGATTAAGGACATGTTCCAAACTATGGATTGTGTATCTACATGTTATAATTCCAAGTTGCGTTACATATGAAAAAATTGTTATGCCAAATTGTGTAAAGATTGTAATTGGTATTGTTGTTACACCTCCACCCGCACATTGGGGTGAGGCGGCAGGACGCTTTGTGTAGGAATTGGTGTTATTGTTACACCTCCACCCACACATATTGGGGGTGAGGAGGTAGGGCCGCTTTGTGTAGGATTTGGTATTGTTGTTACACCTCCACCCGCACATATTGGGGTGAGGCGGCAGGGCCGCTTTGTGTAGGTATTGGTATTGTTGTTACACCTCCACCCGTACATATTGGGGTGAGGCGGCAGGGCTGATTTGTGTAGGGATTGGTATCGTTGTTGCACCTCCACCCGCATACATTGGGGTGAGGCGGCGGAGTCGCTTTGTGTAAAGATGGTTACAGAGATTCTCATCTTAAAATTTATTAGTGTTATTGACAACTCTTGATAAATGTTCTTTGGCTTTAATGGTTATCTATGTTATTCTATTGTCACCCTGATTCATCATATTTATGCTAGATTTCCAAGTTCATGATTAGGTGTTTGGTTTTCATACTAGTACTATACGGTATGTACTAACATCCCTTTTGTCAGGGCCGCTGCATCTTTAATGGATGCAGGTGGTTCCATAGCGGAGGATACTGACTAGTGATAGTGGTACTCAATCTTCCCAGCTGACTTGCTGAGCCCCATCTCATTCCGGGGTTGTGCATCTTTTGTTTCGTGTGTATTACTATATTTTGAGGTATAGCCTGAGCCTTGTTGCCGGCGCTATCAATGTGAGCATGTGATTTTTACTCGCCGTATCATCCTATAAAAATCCCAATAAATCAATTGATTTTACTCGCCCTAGTCTACAAATAACTCTGGGTGCACTGCCCCGGCCTTTCGCCGTTTAAAATAATAAAGTAGTATAGATTTTCTTGCAATAACTCACAAGATTCCCCTAGTGAAAACTGGGGCAGAAATTTTGTTCGTTCATTTTGATTTTTGTGCAGATTATGTTGGAATCCGAAACGACCAAAAGAAGAAGTTTCGATCCAAAATAACAAAACAAAAAGAAAAGAGAGAAGATTGAATCCAAAAGTGCAGATATGGAGAAGATATGGATTATTCAGGACGAGATCAAAGTCATCAGTTCGGTATATCCTGCCTTGGTCCGAAAAGCGAAGAGACGAAACCAACGCCTGC
>ML434208.1:62330-95315 GCA_005239525.1 Nicotiana knightiana | reverse complement strand
TTAAAAATAAAAAAAAAAAAAAAAAAAAAATGAAAAAAAAAAGTGAAAATGAAAAAAAAATGAAAAAAAGTCCATGCCCCAAGAGTACAAACTGGGGAAACTCTTAGAAAGTTTAAATGAAAAAAAAAGAGAGAGAAGAAAAGAACAGTCTGAGATCTATGCCCTAAAAAAAATAATACAGAAGCTGGGATAATTTGTTTTAAAAAAAATGAGAAAGAAAAACATGAGAAAAAGAAAGAAAGATGAAAAATAGTTAGGTCAGATGTTTGAACTACGTTAGACCTGATTCCTAAAAAAAGAGGATACGTAGGCAGCCTTACACGGTTCGGTCCAACCAAATAAGAATTCAAAAAAAAAACCCAGAAAAATCCCCAGTAGCTAAAACTGGGGCAGAAATTTTATTTCACTTTTGAAAGAGTCGATTCCAAGAGTTGTAAGTCTACAACCCCTCATTTGAGTCTACTTTGAGCCTTCATGTCGACCCTTCTTTCCTATCTTATCCAAAAACCTTCCAAATAAAGACCCCCCGAAATGCCTTCAAGGATGCCAAGAGAAGTATGCAATGAGCAACGGTTGTCACATGATATAGAACACTGTCAAGTTGCTCACAAAAGGAAAAAAAAAGAAAAAGAAACAGAAAAAGAAAAAGAAAAATGAGAGAGTCTTACTAGTGAAAACCCTCACGGGCACTGTAAGATGCCGGCAAGTAGAGATAAATAAATGAGAGAGACTTGTGGTGAAAAACTCTCGTGGCACCACTAGTCGAAAGTGAGTCGTGAGGCTGATGCAAAAATTGGCACGAACAAGCCCGACCTCAGAGGTCATAAGAATGGTAAAAGGAAAGATTGGATTAGTTTGATAGATCGGCCGTTAAGTCCAAAATGCATTTCATGATCACTAAGGCTAGTTGCCGCAAAAGAAAAAGAATAAAAACAAATTCTGCCTTCTGTCCTTCCGACGGGGGAATTTCTTATCAATATTGTTTCTTTGCATCATTGTGTCCTTCACTCTGAGTCAGTCCTTGTCAAAACTAGCAAGAAAAGATTTCAAAATCTGCTACCAGCTTTTTAGTTGCACAAAGTAAATTTGGCCAGCACACTCATCTTTTACAGTCAACATGCATTGGGGATTCATGCAAAGGCTTCCCCCAAAAAAGACTCGTGTCAGCCTACTTGGCGCAATCAAAGAAAACTGGTGATTTTCTCTGACAGTCAAATTGCTCAAAAAGCAGGAAGTCATTCAAGATATCAAAAAATGTCACCTAAGCAAAGGTCTCCAGTTGGGACAAGGCTTATTGAGACACAAATACAAATGGTACTAGGTGTGAAACAATCAAGGTTGATGCAGCGCAAAAGTCTCTTGAAACCAACTCAAGCTAATTGAGCAAAAGCCAAGTNAAAAAAAAAAAAAGAAGAAGAAGTGAAGAGAAGAACCGACAAAGGGAAGTTTCTCAAATCTTTGTCTTTATCTGTGTGCATATAATGTTGCCTTTACTCTTCACATTTTTACTCCTAGGATAAAAAGTCCTAGTCTGATGGATTTTTCTCCCAATAAAAATCTTAGTCTGATGAATCTTTCTCCTAAGATAACAAAAATAATGTACCTAGTCTGATAAATTTTCTCTTAGGATCGAAACCTTAGTATGACGAATCTTTCTCCTAAGATAGAAGACTTTCTGATGAACTTTCTCCTAGGATCGAAATCTTAGTCTGACGAATCTTTCTCCTAAGATAGAAACCTAGTCTGATGAACTTTCTCCTAGGACAGAAATCTTAGTCTGACGAATCTTTCTCCTAAAATCCCAAAACAAAAGGGAACCTAGTCTGATGAATTTTCTCCTAGGATCAAAATCTTAGTCTGATAAATCTTTCTCCTAAGATAACAAAAAAAAAGGACCTGGTCTGATGGATTTTCTCCTAGGATCGAAATCTTAGTCTGACGAATCTTTCTACTAAGATAGAAACCTAGTCTGATGAACTTTCTCCTAGGACAGAAATCTTAGTCTGACGAATCTTTCTCCTAAAATCCCAAAACAAAAGGGAACCTAGTCTGATGAATTTTCTCCTAGGATCAAAATCTTAGTCTGATAAATCTTTCTCCTAAGATAACAAAAAAAAAGGACCTGGTCTGATGGATTTTCTCCTAGGATCGAAATCTTAGTCTGATGAATCTTTCTCCGAAGATAACCAAAAAAAAGGACCTAGTCTGATGAATTTTCTCCTAGGATTAAAATCTTAGTCTGATGAATCTTTCTCCTAAGATAGAAGACATAGTCTGATGAATCTTTCTCCTAAGATAGAAGACCTAGTCTGATGAACTTTCTCCTAGGACAGAAATCTTAGTCTGATGAATCTTTCTCCTAAGATAGAAAACCCAGTCTGATGAATCTTTCTCCTAGGATAAAAATATTAGTCTGATAAATCTTTCTCCTAAGATAAAAAATCACTTAGTCTGATGAATCTTTCTCCTAGGATAAAAATCTTAGTCTGATGAATCTTTCTCCTAAGATAGAAAACCCAGTCTGATGAATCTTTCTCCTAGGATAAAAATCTTAGTCTGATGAATCTTTCTCCTAAGATAAAAAAAAACCTAGTCTAATGAACTTCTCCTAGGATAGAAATCTTAGTCTGAGGAATATTTCTCCTAAGATAACAAAAAAAAAAAGATAGAAAACCTAGTCTGATGAACTTTCTCCTAGGATCAAAATCTTAGTCTGATTAATCTTTCTCCTAAGATAACAAAAAGTAAGGGACCTAGTCTGATGAATTTTCTCCTAGGATCAAAATCTTAGTCTGATGAATCTTTCTCCTAAGATAATAAAAAACCCTAGTCTGATGAATCTTTCTCCTAGGATAAATGTCTTAGTCTGATGAATCTTTCTCCTAAGATAAAGAAAACCTAGTCTGATGAATCTTTCTCCTAGGATAAACATCTTAGTCTGATGAATCTCTCTCCTAAGATACAAACAAAAAAAATATTCGAAAAAAAAAATCCTTCTTGATTCATTTTAGCGTAGGTACACAATTCAGTAGTCGCTTTTCTAACATAGGGTCTCCAATCCGTAGTTGATTTTACTTTAGACATAGGGTCTCCACTCCCTAGTCTTCTTTCCAACATAGGTCTCCATTCCCTAGTTGGCGTCGGCATAACCCGATGAATCTCATTTCCAGACACCGGCATAACCTGGTGATCTCTTCCTGACAACAGCATAACTTGTTGATCATTCCCTGACAGCATAACCTTTTAAGTTTTCTACACTTTTAAATAAAGGTCGGGTCAAAACATGTCTTGTTGTTCTTTGTCTGAAAAAACTCTACGCGTTTTCAGTCAAAGAGGGGCAGATGTAGACATGTAATTTTTTACCCTCCCCATGATTTTATACAGTATAGCGTTTAAATATTTAGTTTAGGTCTAATATCACTATTTTACTAGTTTTGACTATTTTACTTTATTTTAAGCACAAAAAATAAAAAAAATACAAAAATATTTTTTTAAAATATTTAGTAGTATATTTTAATTAATTAAGAATACGTTTTATTTTATAAACACACTATATTTTGTTGTTTTTTTAGCCCAAATTTAAAGCTTAACAAACATGGACCAAGCTCATGATTCTTAAGCTCATTCCCCTTAACCTAGAAGACCCCTAATATAAAAAAAAAACCTCAAGGCTCTTCTTCTTCGTTACACAATCTTTGACAACGAGACCTTCCCAGAAAGAAAAAAAACGCGATGCATTTTCCCCTTTCCCGATTCCCTCACACCTCTCCAAGCCATCCGCCCCCATCGTCAATCACTCATTCTCTTCCATTTAAACCATGTAAAAGCTCCGTAAAACTCCATTAAAGTTAACCACTAACCACCAGCAAAAGGACATCTAAAACCCAGCTTTATCTCCATCCCAAAACACCCCATAAAACACCTCAAAACTCAGCCCCAAAGAGTAGCGAGAACAGCTGCAAAATTGCTGAAAAAAACAGTCAAAAATTGACCCATATTATCCCTAAATCAGCTACAAAATACAGCCATCAGAGAACATCACAATCAATTGCAAAGCTGTTGAAAAATCAGTCCAAAACCCCCCCAGCAAATCACTTCATTTCCAGCCCCAAATCGCTGCAAAAACGCAGCAGTTCGCCTCCCAAATCAGCCCTCTAAACAATCCTTAAACAAGCTGTAAATCATCTGTTTCAACCGTGTAAAAACCAGCAACAGCAGCTCCAAAAATCAGCCCCACCTCAAATGCGTCCAAACATCGTCATTTTCACCCCAAAAACGCTGCTAGTTGCAGCTGGAAATCACCTTGCGAAGAAGCTTCAAAATCAGTCTAAAATCAATTCTGAAAACCATCTTTAAAGTAAAGAGATGTTCGAGTTCGCTGATTTGAGGCTCCGGTGACTTCGCCTTTAGAAGTTTTTCGATCTCGGATCAGACATCTAGCAGATTTATTAACTCGAATCCCTCCGTTGTACTTGGATCTGATAACTCCTATTGCAAATGAAATTACGGCTGATTAAGGTTTGTTCTTTCCTCTTCCGATTTGTATTTTTGGTCAATCTCTTTCACGAATCTCTGTTCATGTGTTAGTTTATGATATTTGTTGAAGAATTTTTATTAGTTCTTATCCCGATTCTTTCATCACCTAAAGGGCCCGTTATTATGTAAATGGATTAGCAAAAGCTCAGATTCCAATTGATGCTTGTATTTTGTTTTTATATGAAGTTAGTTTCATCTGAATATTTGTGTTTACTTGTCAATTAATTTTGTCTTGTTCTCATTAGCCATGGGCGTTATATAGTTTGATCTCAATTGCAAATGTTGATTGGAAGTATTTGAAACATGTAGTTCGGATCTTGAATTATTTTGGACGTTGGTTGTTGCTGTGGATTTTTGAAAAAACAAACTAAAATGATTTGAACTTGGGTTTTAGGTTGTGGATTGGACATTAAATGAGGTAGTTAAGGCTTTCAATAATTTCATATCTTCAAATGTGGTAATTGGCTTTAAGCGCGTAAATAAATTATTGTGACTATGGGTACAGTTCTTGTGACTTAGTCATGATACGTAAATTTCATTCGAGTTCGAGTTCGAGTGCACGCCGGCGTGACTCGTCCATAATTTCTCAATAAATAAAGATAAGCAAGTTGTAGATCACGGGTACGGTTCCCGTGGCGTGATTTGCCGTATGCACAAAAAATAATCAATGGCCACCGGAATTCACGTGATTTACAAAGTTTACCTTGACTTTAGGTCTTAAGTTTTTAGAATTAGCATGCCATTTGAACTAATGTTACTAACCCTCACATACTCCTTTCATAAATAAGCTTGTGAATATTGTAGTTTTAGGAGCAATTAATAAATAATAAATCATCGTGGCAAAGACTACGCTTCCCGTAGCATGGTCACATACGTAAATCCCACTTCGAGTTTGCATTTATGCGACCCGACCACAACTTCGAACATTAATTAAAATAAACATGTTGCAATCGCGGGTGCATTTCATGTGACGCGGTTGCGATGTGTCCAAAACAACAAGTGCACGCCATCGTGACTTGTTCCAAGATAATTCCATAAATATTAAAAGTGATTTATATACATATCCCGTAAGCTAAAATACCACTTTTAGATAAAGATTCCAAAATTTAGAGAATAATTGAATATCGCCTCAAATAGGCATTTTTAATCATCATGACCATAGTCATGACTATATAATCTACACTTGGGTGCGGCAACTCATGCCCCCGACCCTCAACTCTAAATTAATAAAAAATGCACATAGCAACCACGGGTGCATTTCATGTGACGTGTTTTCCATGTGTTCAAAAACAACAAGTGCACACCATCGTGACTTGTCTAAGATAAATTCATAAACGTTCTAATTGATCTTAAAACTAAAATGCTCCTTCAAATAGAAAGCATAAAGAATAATCAAACATCGCCTCAGATAGGCACTATAAAATCGTCACGACCATAGTCTTGTCTACGTAATCTACACTCGGGCGCGACAACTCATGTTCCCGAATCTAACTCAAAATATTTATTAAAATAAATATGTTGTAAATCGCGGGTACATTTCATGTGGCGCGGTTTGCAACGTGTCCAAAAATAACAAGTGCACGTCATCATGACTTGTATTAAAATAATTCAATAAATATTAAAAAGCGGCTAAAGAGTAAAAGGGGCTAAAATGCACAGTAGGTTTAAAATATTTAAACAATCAGATAATTTAGGCCAAATATTAATAGTTAAGCGACCGTGCAAGAACCACGAAACTCGGGAATGCCTAACACCTTCTCCCGGGTTAACAGAATTCCTTACTCGGATTTCTGGTCGCAGACAACTTAAAATAGAGTCAAAATTTCCTCGGTTTGGGATTTTTAAAAATAAAACGGTGTCCCGGAACATCGTCAAAAATTCCGGTGGCGACTCTGAAAACTAAAATAAATCCCAAATCCGAATAACGTCACTTTAATTGAAAAAACTCCCTTATTACCCTTCATTAATCTGGGGTAGTGAAAAAGGAGATGTGACAATCCTACCAGCTTCGATATTAGTGCGCTGTGTCGCTGCTTTGGAGACTTCAAGGTATACATGCCCGTGTCTGCAGGCCTCGGATTCCCCTTCTACCCTGTTTTCCTATTTCTTTATGTTTCGATAGACGATGATGTGTAGGATTGTTCAACATTGTATCTAGAGTTTGTGACTCATATCTCACCTGGTTTTAGGAAATTGTACGTATTAAGCCTATAGTCCGTTGACGAAATTGTTGAATTTTTGAAAAATAAAGTTTTTATTTGATGTTTCCGCATATTGTTAGGCTTACCTAGTCTTAAAGATTAGGTGTCGTCACTACATCCTATGGAGAGGATTTGGGGTCGTGACAACAACATTCCCCGAACCTAGAACGAGCTCCGAGACCTCAGAAAGCATGGCAATGGTTGCACACGACTAACAGAGGGCCGTGATATACGTACCGCACCCTATATCACGACGCAGATCTCGCCAGATTTCGGTAGCGTATCAGTAATTGACGAGAAAGGAGGACTTTTACCCTTTATAGAATTGTACTAGAGTTGAAACTCTCCTACTATATAAAGGGGAAGCTTTTTATTCGATAGGAACATTGTAACACGTATATTAAGACAATACAAACTTATTTCTATGCTATGGAAAGTTCTTATTTTAATCGTAGTTCTTCACATGCAATTTGCTTCGAATTGAGGGTCCGGCCGAGGATAAAAATGTTGTTCAGCTTAAATTCAAATCCGGCCTTAACGTCACAACTGATTTGGTTATTCATTTTATCTTTAATTTATTTATCTAACATTCTTGATTACTTGTATCGTATCAATTCACACATCCTTAAATCGCTTACAAATTTAATTGTTATCCGTTTCTAAGGTAAACAGTAATTATGGAAAACATTTGGGATGTAGGCAGTGCATTGTTGTGCTTTTACAAGCCTCTGAAGTTTAATGCTCACTGTTTGGTATCCAATTTGACCAATTTTCGATCTCTCTTTGGGCATAGGTTGAATTACTTCTTTGAACGTAAAAGTTGTACGAACAGTAGAGTAAGCGAAAAAATTATAACCTGCTATTTGTTTCATTCAAAACGAACACAATTTAGGTAAAACCTTACTTTTCCAAACCCTTGGAAAATGAAAATAATATAGGTAAAATTTATATTTGTGCCTGCACTAAAAACAAGATATTCCAAAATCTTATTCTCCTTACCTGTCTTACAGAGTGGAGAGAACCAACAAACTTGAAGGTATCAAAATGTGAAGATTCATTTGTGCTAGCCAACAATAATGAAGGGTCATTTTCTCTTTTTTTTTATTTTTTTTTATTACTAGTTTCAGCGTGCACGCGATGCAGAAACTCATTACAACATATAAGTTTGTTTTGAAACAATATACCACGAAAGAAAATTTGTAAGAAGTCTTGTTATTTTACACGTTCAAATATGGATTTATGTAATATTATATTTTAGTTGATTTAGAAATCGTATTAGGATTTTCTATATAGTTCAAACAAGAAAATATTTAATAAGTAAAAGTTATAGTTGATTTTAAAGTCTTAAATATTAGAAAAATAATTAAATAATTATTTTGTCTAAGATAAACTATATTTTAAAAGGGTAAAAATATCGAACGATATTTCGCTAAGAATTTTCATGTTTTTAATATAGTACAGATTATTTTGCTTAACTATGAAGGGTTAATTATTAAATCATAAATTGGCAATACCATAGGTCCACGGCACATCTCATTAACGGCAATAGTCACATTCAAGTAAAATCCAAGAGCAAAACGAGTGGTTGCCGAATAAGAAGACTAACAATAATAGCAGGGACAAGATATAAAAGCTATGGTTGGCGTCTTACATTATATAAAGCTAAAAATGGCAAATGATGACAATAAAAGCTTTGAGTTTGACAATTGGTGTTGATTGCCTGATAATAATAGAAAGGAATTAAGAAAAATACATTTATTCATACTCAAAAATTGTATTTTTTATCACAGTTATATACTATATAAACACATTATATATTTATTAGTTTGCTGCCAATATCATACAAAGTAAAGTTTTATTGTTGATGCGATTTAATAATATTATATGGTAATTGATGGCTTCAACATTTCTTTCATGATCAAGGCGATTTAGGACTCTTTCCAGTCTAGTCTAAATTTTCACTTTTGAAGATGGAATCACATAGTTGGTTTGAGGAGATAAATCAAGGACTCTTCAAAAGTAAAAATTTGGACTATATTGAGGGAAAAAAACCTAAATCGCCTTTGATCGAGGGAAGTAAAGCTCAAGTCGTCCATTAGTAAAATGAAAATGGGTCCTCTATTACGTACTTGATCCATATAAATATCGAGTTATTAAAGTGGTTCAGTAAAACATTTATAATTGGTAGCTTTTACTTTTTCTAACTTTGGCTCTAAAAAAATTTACTACATCAACTAAAGTCACGGAAAATAGCATTTGAATATGTAGAGTGACATTGTAGCTAAAATGACAAAAATAGAGTAATTACAAAACCAAAAAAAAAATAAAACAGTGACTTTTTTGCACTAGTTTATCTTAGTTGAGTGACTTTTAACAAAATAAAGTAATTTTCTTGCACAATTTCCATTAATTGAGTAACCTGTGAGAAATCACTCTAGATACATACGTAACAAGTTATCTATTCTGTTTTTCCCCGACCAAGAAAAAAGAAGGAAACAATGGTTTCCACTTTGAAACAAGAAACAACGTACTAGGGGACCAACAATATTTTATTCATTTTTTCCTTAGAGATAACAGTATTGGTGGAGAAGTAATGTATAATATTCAATGTTCATTTTCATCTTTAAAATACTGCCGAATTATTTTTGTCTTTGATCCAAAATATCACATTCCTTTAGTAAATCCCATTTTCTTTTAAGTGTTAGAAAAAGAATTGAACTTCCCATCACATTGGTTCTGCCATTTTTCATTTTCCCTCTTAGGCTCAAAAAAATAATGTCTCTCAAGTTTCTCAAACCTCTGCTTGATTCTTTCCCATGGCATTTGCAGGAACAAAATATTGAACAAAATGGTGTCTTTCTCTCCTATATTCTTGGAATTATAGCTTTACTATGGTTTGTTTGGATTTTCATCAATAAGTCAAAGAAGGAACAACCCCCATTGCCACCAGGGCCTAAAGCTTTGCCTTTAGTAGGTAATCTCCTCTCTCTTGATCCTGAACTTCACACTTACTTTGCATCTCTTTCCCAAATTTATGGCCCCATTTGTAGACTATGGCTTGGTAAAAAAGTTGGTATTATTATTACTTCTCCTGCTTTAGCTCGTGAGATTCTTAAGGATCAAGATACAATTTTTGCTAATAGAGATGTGCCTGCTGCTGGTAGAGAAGCTACATATGGTGGTACAGATATAGTTTGGACTCCTTATGGACCAAAATGGCGCATGTTGAGAAAAGTTTGTGTTCGTGATATGCTTAGTGGTTCTACTTTAGATTCTGTTTATACACTAAGGAAAAAAGAGCTTAGAAAGACAATTAATTACCTCTATGATCAGAAGGGTGTAGCAGTGAATATTGGTGAACAGATGTTTTTGACTGTGCTTAATGTGATTACAAGTATGTTATGGGGCGGTACAGTGAAGGGAGAGGAAAGATCTAGTCTTGGTGCAGAGTTTAGGCTTGTTGTGACTGAGATGACTGAGTTGTTAGGTACTCCGAATGTGTCCGATTTCTATCCGGGCTTGGCTAGGTTTGATTTGCAAGGTGTGACAAAGAAGATGAAGGTGTTGGCAAAGAGATTTGATAGGATATTTGAGACTATGATTGATCAGAGACAGAAAATGGATAGAAATGGTGGGATAGGAAGTGGTCTTGGACAAGAAAGCAAGGATTTTTTGCAAGTTTTGCTTAAGTTGAAAGATGAAGCAGATGCCAAAATGCCTCTTACCATGACTGAACTCAAAGCCTTACTCATGGTATGTTTTCGTCATTTGTGCATTCTACTATATAGGACAAGTATGTCTCTTTCATTAGACTTGATCAGAAAGAAAAAATAGTCTGTTAGTTTAATTAGATGATGTTAGTTGTACTGATGTTAGTCATAATAAGTGGATCAAATGCTAATAAAAGTGAAAGATGGTTTGTAAGTTTATTGAAGAATTGTTGTGGCATATAAGAAACAAATACAAGAAGAATCATTTATTCATGTCCAGAACTATTGGTTGCTACCTAGTTATTAGAGTACAGTAAGAAAAGAGTCGGAAACATTAGTATCAGACAACATATAAAGACTTAACTGTGTATTAAGACAGTGAACCTTGAACGGAATACCAACATGCAGTTCTACGGAATGTTCCTTTTGTTGTACATGATAATAACTTTACAAATACCATGAACAGGATATGGTTGTTGGTGGAACTGACACAACCTCCAACATGGTTGAGTTTGCCATGGCTGAGATTATGAACAAACCAGAGGTACCGAGGAAATTACAACAGGAACTAGAGACAGTTGTGGGCAACGATAACATAGTGGAAGAGTCTCATATTCAGCATTTACCATATCTCTATGCAGTTATGAAAGAAGCCTTGCGCATGCATCCAGCTCTCCCACTGTTGGTGCCACATTGTCCTAGTGAGACAGTCACTGTGGGAGGATACACCGTTCCTAAAGGATCTCGTGTTTTCATTAATGTATGGGCTATACAGAGAGATCCCTCTATATGGGAAAATCCGACTGAGTTCCTTCCGGAGAGATTTTTGGACAGTAATTGGGACTATAGTGGAAATGATTTCAACTATTTTCCATTTGGTTCTGGCAGGAGAATTTGTGCGGGGATAGCTATGGCAGAGAGAATGTTCATGTATTCACTGGCTTCACTCTTTCATTCTTTCGACTGGAAGTTGCCTGAAGGACAGAAATTAGACCTTGAAGAGAAGTTTGGGATTGTTTTCAAGAAGAAACTGCCTCTGGTGGCTATACCTACTCCAAGATTATCCAATCCAACACTCTATGAGTAAGATAAAAGATGCATCTCTATGTTGGCAATGGTCTTATGAACAACTCAAAGTTCTAATGTTCCATGTGAAACTAGTTCCATGACTCCTTTAGTATTATACACTGAATTGAATTTGAGATATCAATACATGTATCATTTTATTTGGAGTACGTAAATGATTTCATACCGTTCCTTGTTTAGTTTGTGTTCATATAAAGAAGATATGGTTGGCATCTCCCTGATAGATATGTAAACATCCCTTGAACAAATTGTGAGATATATTGAAAATAAATCTTTATCCAAGTTTACATCAAACACATACTATATTATACAATGCATATGTAGATTTTAATGCACTAAACCAAATAGCCAATCACGAATACAAATATTGTAGTAATTATGTTGCTTTATAATGAATCCTTACATTAAGTCGTGTACAAGTTATCTTATCTAACCATGATCTCTATGACCCTTGTTTCATAAACTCTGATATCTATGCAAACTAAAAACGTTGTGAACTCTTTTAAGAGGTTGATTAATATGCTGAATTAGTATTTGAATTGAACTGGAAAAAACTTACTCCTGTTAGTAGCTCTAAAAATAAGGGCAGATTGGATTTTTCCAAGGAGATGTGAGATAAAATCCAGATTAGGGTGATCTGCCCCTCAATCAACTGAAAATAAGCATGGCATGCTTCTTTAGAGAAACTGCATATTCAATGCATACTTGACAAATTTTTTCCTTCTTTTTTCCCAAACAATAAAATAAAAAATAAAAAAAGGAAAGAAGTGGTCCCTATTTAGAAACAAGAAACAGTTTGGGACCAATAGTACATTGTTGTTTTTTGCCTTGAAGTAACAGTATGAGTGTGGAGGTATCTATATTCATTTTCATCTTATGGGATTGTCAAACTACTAATTTGTCTTGATCCAAAATATCTGAGTCTTCAGAATAAACCATTTTCTTTTAAGTGGTGTTAAAGCACTGAGCTTCCAATCACGATGGTTCAGCCATTTTTCTACACCACTGCTCTTTCTAATCTCATTTCCCTCTAAAGCTCAAATAATGTCTCTCAAGTTCTTCAAACCTCTATTTGATTATTGGCCGTGGCGTTTGCATGAAGCCAATATTGAGCAAAATGGTATCTTTTTCTCCAATATTCTTGGAATTGTAGCTTTACTATTGTTTGTTTGGATTTTCATCAAGAAGTCAAAGAAGGGACAACCCCCATTGCCACCAGGGCCTAAAGCTTTGCCTTTAGTAGGTAATCTCCTCTC
This sequence comes from Nicotiana knightiana, assembly GCA_005239525.1. NCBI lineage: Eukaryota > Viridiplantae > Streptophyta > Magnoliopsida > Solanales > Solanaceae > Nicotiana > Nicotiana knightiana. The sequence goes on along the minus strand of ML434208.1, from coordinate 82,526 downwards.
TCTTGATCCTGAACTCCACGCCTATTTTGCATCACTTTCCCAAACTTATGGCCCCATTTGTAGACTCTGGCTTGGTAAAAAAGTTGGGATTATCATTACCTCTCCTGCTTTAGCTCGTCAGGTGCTTAAGGAACAAGATATTATTTTTGCTAACAGAGATGTGCCTGCTGCTGCTAGAGAATTTTCATATGGTGGTAACGACATAGTTTGGACTCCTTATGGACCAAGATGGCGCAGGTTGAGGAAGGTTTCTGTTCGTGAAATGCTTAATGGTTCTACTTTAGACTCCGTTTATGCACTAAGGCGACGGGAGCTTAGACAGATGGTTTATTACTTATATAATCAGGCAGGTTCACCGGTGAGTATCGGTGAGCAGATGTTCTTGAATGTTCTTAATGTGATCACGAGCATGCTATGGGGTGACACAGTGAAGAGTGGGGAAAGAGCTAGTCTTGGTGCAGAGTTTAGGCTTGTTGTGACTGGGATGACTGAACTGTTAGGTACTCCAGATGTTTCAGATTTTTACCCGGGCTTGGCCAGGTTTGATTTGCAAGGTGTAACAAAGAAGATGAAGGTGTTGGCAAAGCGGTTTGACAAGATATTTGAGACCATTATTGATCAAAGACGGAAAACGGATAGAGATGGTGGGATGGGAAGTGGGGTTGGCCAAGAAAGCAAGGATTTTTTACATGTTTTGCTGAAGTTGAAAGATGATGCCCATGCCAAAATACCTCTGACCATGTCTGAACTCAAAGCCTTACTCATGGTATGTTTTGTCATTTGTGCACTTCACTGTAGGAAAAGTCACTTTATCATATCTGATGTTGGTTGTTTCCTTCTAAATGTGTTTTTCCAAATCATAGTCATTACTGCATCATTACCGAGTAGTCAATATTGCATTTGCCTTCAACAGTTCATACCTTATCTATGTGGATGAATAATTGGCTTACACTGATCATGATGGCAGACCTTCTTTTAGTTGTAATAAAAAGATCGAATCGAAGGAAAGAGAGTGGGATTGTAAATTTATAGAAGAATTTTTTGGCGATGAGAAATAAATTCAAGTCTTTTCGAAACTGCTGTGATTATGATTTCCTTGAGCCGAGGGTTTATCGGAAACAACCTCTCTACTTTCACAAGGTAGGGGTAAGGTCTACGTACACTACCCTCCCGAGACCCGCTTATGAAATTGTTGTTGTATGAGAAACAAATTTAAGAAAATCAGATTCATAAACTCATGTCCTGAACTTTGGTTGCATTCTTCTACTATAGTCTATAGCAAACTTCACTTGAAATGGATGTGGTTCTGCTTTCTAAGTTTGCATTTGCGTGATAAACAGTCGATGAATAATTGGCTTAGTGTGATATTTTAGTCATAAAAAGAGGATCAAATGCTAACAGAAATGGAAGATGCGATTGCAAATTTATCAAAGAACTGTTGTGGCATATAACAAATAAATACAAGAATCAGACTCAAATAATTCATGTCCTGAACTGGTGGTTGCTACCTAGTTATTGGAGTAACATCAGACAAAAGGCTTAACTGTAAATTCAGAGTAAACCTTGAACTGAACTCCAACATACAGTTACAAATTCTGATTGTTGTTTTACATGATAATAACTTTTCAAATATCATGAACAGGATATGGTTGTTGGTGGAACTGACACAACCTCCAACACGGTTGAGTTCGCCATGGCTGAGATTATGAACAATCCAAAGGTCCTGAGGAAATTACAACAGGAACTGGAGACAGTTGTGGGCAAAGATAACATAGTGGAAGAGTCTCATATTCAGCATTTACCATATCTCTATGCAGTTATGAAAGAAACCTTGCGCATGCATCCAGCTCTCCCACTGTTGGTGCCACATTGTCCTAGTGAGACAGTCACTGTGGGAGGATACACCGTTCCTAAAGGATCTCGTGTTTTCATAAATGTATGGGCTATACAGAGAGATCCCTCTATATGGGAAAATCCGACTGAGTTCTATCCGGAAAGATTTTTGGACAATAAATTAGATTATAGTGGAAATGATTTCAACTTTATTCCATTTAGTTCTGGAAGAAGAATGTGTGCGGGAATAGCCATGGCAGAGAGGATGTTCCTGTATTCACTGGCTTCACTTATTCACTCTTTCGACTGGAAGTTACCCGAAGGAGAGACAGTAGACCTTACAGAGAAGTTTGGTATTGTTTTGAAGAAGAAAATTCCTCTGGTGGCTATACCTACTCCAAGATTATCCAGTCCAACACTCTATGAGTAAGATCAAATATGTTGCTCTATCCTGGAAATAATCTTATGAACAACTCAAAGTGTAGACATGAAAAATCAGAAGGTTCCATTGTTCCAACTGAAATGGCTAATGGCTATGACTCCTTAACTATTGTATACTGTACCAAATTTGAAATAATAATACATGTGTTACTTCATCAGAGCACTTACAAAATAACAAAGCATGATACTGTTTCTTCTTTAGTTAGTTTTCCTATTAAGGGAGAGATGATTGGCATCTCCCTGATAGATATGTGAGCAGCCTTCTAGCACTGCATGGATATTATAGAAAATAAATCTTTTTCCAATTTTAAATCAAACACATTTTACATTATACAATGTATACATTGATTGTAATGCAATAAACCAAATAGCCAGTGACAATTACATAGTTGTGTCTAATGAGATTGTGACCTTCCAATCGTGGGATTTTTACCATTCCTTCGCCCCAGTATGCATCACCAGCTTACAGAATTGTCTCAAAGCTTGATGATACAGTTGACACAATTAGAAAGTCATCTTTGCGTGGAATCAGGGGCGTACCCAGGATACTGAAAGTACAAGAGGGGGAGGGGGGTTGAATTGTTGGCCGTTAACAATTAGTCGACTAACGGAAGTATTAGTTGACTGAACACAGTGCAGAATGAAAGAAAGCAGTAATTGAAAGGTAAATAACACACAGCAATTTTATATTTGTTCGGTACCGTTGTGGTACTTACATTCAGTTTCCCTTGGGTCACAAGAGTTCCCTTAAGATCTTTCAAAGTGTTACAATACGGATGGTTTTAACTCGTTCACCACCAACGAGAAGTATCAACAATGAATTCTGAATATTCGACACAATTCTCTTTTGTGTTCTAGTTCTTCCTATCTTTTGAGAGACTGATAACTAAAGATTACAGTGTTTAGGCTAAGAAGTAGATAGACTTAGAATACAATGTGTGTAGTTGCGCAAGCCTTCTACTTGAGAATATCAGCCTTCTTATAAGAGAGAAAAGAGCCGTTGAGTCTTTGACGAAATTAGAGGCACGAGATCTTTTCACAGGGATTTGACCCAAGGGGTGCCTCTTCGAATCTTGCTCTTTGAAGAACCCAGATCCGATCGTGACTTTCCTTGTCACAAGCTTGCATTGAGGAGCCATTTATGCCTAGAATGAGCTTATTTCTGGATAGAGAATATTTACTGGCAAGCTTCTTGATTGAGTATCCTTGATTGACAATCTGAACTCCTTTGATTAAGGTCTAATAAATGGGCTTCTTTTGATTGACCATTAATGTAGCAATCGTATCTTGATTTATTCTTTCCTTTTTGCCAGTTCGAATCCTGCAGTCTATTAATGTAGCAATCGCATCTTGAACAGCATCTTCATTCATTCCTTTTTGCTAGTTCGAATCCGACAGTCTGCAAACATAAGACAATATTGTCATCATTGAAACTTAAACTTACAATCTCCCCCTTTTTGATGATGACAATCAAGAGGGAGTAAACCAAGAGAACAGTAAGTTAAGATACTTCCCTCTTTATGTGCTGCTCCCCCTGAGTTTATGTTGTTTCCATCTCCCCCTGAATAATTGTAATTGTTGTCCTCCTGCTGGTGTTTACTCATATTTTTCTCCCCCTTTGACATCAATCAAAAAGAAAAGCACACAGAACAATATGGGAGATAATATACATACTAATTAGGAGGTTAGAGCAACATAAGTAGTGCCTTCGGCAGAGGCTTAGCTAGTACAGACCCAAGCAAAAAAATTGTCTAAAAGAAACCACCAAAAAACAAGCATAAGCAAAAAATTATTTGTAATATCATCACATCCAGTCGCATTAACTTCTTCCCAGGAAGTACATGAGGGTGTTCATCACTTTGGTGCAGAAAGAGTCACAGGAATTTTTAACATCTTTGACGAGTTTGTCCATCTTTTCACTCATAGAATTGAAATGGTTCCTCGCCTCCGTGTGGCTCCCACGTCCATCCTTAGCTTAGCCACATATGTACATGTCTCCTTGGTAACTTCCTTGATTTTGTTTACCTGTTCTTTCATCTCAACCAGTAGCAGTTTGAACCCATCAAGATAATGCTGAATTTGTTGAAGATTTTGAGAGGCAGTCGACTGGGAAGCTGGTTGTTCATTTTGAACTTCAACTGGCACTGGAATACATTCAACCTTGGCGTGCTTAACCCATCCATCATCACCCAGACTGTACCCCATCATTGAGAAAGCAGTCATATCATAAGTACTGGTAATGTATTTGGGTGAAAAGGGTGCCAAATCTACCTTCATGACTTCGAGAACATGTGAGATGAGGAGATCATAGGGAAAACATGCAGCAGAGGAGGATATATCCTTGATACTCTCAAGCATGTAATGACGAACCAATCAAGACATTTATTACTAACCAGCCAGTAAAGAACAAAAATACCTCTAGTGGACAGAGCTAAGGGACCCAGTTCTTGGGAGGAGAGCAGTGGAAATCATGTGGGCCAAGACACGATGTTCAAACTTAAGATTCTTGGGACCAATGTCAGGGGGATTATCAGACAGAAAGGTTTTTGCTTCATCAAAGGACACTTCAAAGTCTTTGGGCCAAGAATTTTGGAGAAACACATCATACCCACTAAACTTGGCAGAAAAAATCTTTTCAAATTGGTAAGAGTCCAAAACAATTCTAGTCCCTAAAACCATAGATTCCAAATCATCTTTATCATTCACAAAAATATTTGCATAAAACATCCTAACAGGTTCTTCATACACAGAGTTTTCAATTGTGTTAAACAGAGAGGAAAGGTGCTGAAAATCGAAAATAGCGGACACATCACAATGAAGACTTTTCATAAGAGAGAGACTTACAGAGCGTCCATAAGCCATTGATTTTGACTTGTATGACTCAAACCTTGCCTTTTCACTGGGACCATAGAAGATTAACTTGTCCTCAGGACCAAATTCCAAGCGTTCGACTATAGCCTTCTTGGATGCAACCTTTTTGGGGGTTTGCTCCATGGGTCTCTTTGTCGGCCTTTTTCTGGCTAATGGGAGGATTTTTCATATGATTCACTGTTGTCATTGTCTGTTCTGAGAAAATCTCAGTCAATAGACGACTCCACATCCACAGGTTCTTCAGTGTTAAGAGGTTTTTGAAACCTTCGGTTGCGTCCGGTTGCAGAGGAGGGATTTCTTTTGGACATGGTGTGAAGGGTTGTTTGGAAGAGAATGAGGAGAGTGCTGGAGAAGGAATGGTTTTTATCGATGATTTTGATGAGAGCGAAGAGACGCCTTGGCTAATGGAAAGATCAAGTTCAGACGGAAGTGATGGCTCAGAAGTGACTGATCGCCGGTACTTTCAATAATTACACTTACACAGAAAATTAATTAAGCCACACATAAGTAAGGAAATAAAATATTCTAATATGTGGTAAAATATTTTAAACACTCGAGGAAATATTTGATTTACAAATTTGGCACAATGTCAATCTTTTTACGGAGAAGGCAAAATCTTTCTTCCAAAAGTGATTTTATAAAAATATTAGCAAGTTGAGAATTAGTACTAATAAACTCTAAAACAATGTCACCTTTTGCTACATGACCACGGATAAAATGATGTTTAATTTCTATATGCTTTGCTCTAGAATGATGCATAGAATTCTTTGATAAACAGATAGCACTGGTATTGTTACAGAAAATAGGAGTAGATGTAAGAGATAAATCATAGTCAAGAAGTTGATGCATAATCCATAGAACTTGTGTACAACAGCTTCCAACGGCTAGGTATTATGCCTCAGTCGTTGATAGTGCAACACAATTTTGTTTCTTGTTGTGCCAAGATACTAATGTATTTCTAACAATTGACATGTCCCACTGGTACTCTTCCTATCAATCTTGTCTCCTGCAAAGTCAGCATCTGAAAAACCTCTTAGAGAAAAATTGTTAGAATGATCATACCATAGTCCTATCTCAGATGTACCAATTAAATATCTAATAATCCGTCTAACAGCAGAAAGATGGGATTCCTTAGGAGCCGACTGAAATCTAGCACATTTTCATACACTAAATATAATATCCGGTCAATTAGCAGTTAGATATAATAGAGATCCAATCATTCCTCTATACATGGTTTCATAAACCATTTTTCCATTACTGTCTTCATCTAGCATCGTAGTTGGAATCATTGGAGGTGCCAATTGCCTTAGCATTTTCCATGCCAAACTTTTTGATAAGCTCCTTAGTGTACTTGGTTTGGCTAATGAAAATTCCTTTAGGTGACTGCTTGATTTGAAGTCCAAGAAAGAAAGTCAGTTCTCCCATCATGCTCATCTCAAATTCTCCTTTCATGGAAAGAGCAAATCCTTCACGCAGAACAGAGTTAGGGCTACCAAAAATAATATCATCTAAATAAATTTGAGTAATAAGATCACATGAACTGGATTGCTTAATGAAAAGAGTTGTATCGATATTACCTCGTTTGAATCCTTGATTTAGAAGGAAGGAACTTAACCTTTCATACCATGCTCGAGGGGCTTGTTTGAGATCGTACAAAGCTTTAGTCAACTTGTATACATGATTAGGAAAGGTGGCATTTGCGAAACCGGGTGGTTGCTTCACGTACACTTCTTATGAAATGTAACCATTAAGGAACACACTTTTAACGTCCATTTGAAATAGCTTGAATCCTTTGTGAGCAGCGAAAGCAAGTAGTATTCAAATGGATTCAAGTCTTTCCACAGACGCAAAGGTTTCATCATAGTCGATTCCTTCCTGTTGGGAATAACCTTGAGCCACCAATCTTGATTTATTCCGAACCACTTGACTTGATTCATTTAATTTGTTTCTGAAAACCCACTTAGTTCCAACAACAGAAGAATTTTGAGGTCTTGGAACTAATTCTCATACTTTATTTCTTTCAAACTGATCTAATTCTTTTTTCATAGCACTTATCCAATGAGAATCTTTGAGAGCTTCATCCACTTTCTTGGGCTCAATTTTAGAAATGAGAGCTACATGAGATTTGTTCTTTTGAGACCTCCTTGTAGTTATTCCCTCCTGTTGATCTCCTATGATGAATTTGTGAGGATATCCCGGTTCACTCTTCCATTCATTTGGAGTATTTACTGGAGGCTCTCTTTCTTCGGTAGTCGACTGATCTGCTTGAGGTAGGTCAAGATCTTCTGGTGGTCTTTCAACTAGTTTAAACTGTTGATCAGCTGACTCATTTTGATGGTCCTTACCTACAATAACAGACTTAGGAGCACATGAATTTCCTCATCTTCAGGAATATGTTTGTTCCTTGAGCGAGGGTTAGTATAAAAAAAAAACATGAATAGATTCTTCAATACACAAAGTTCCCTTATTATAAACTCGGTATGCTCTACTTGAAGGAGAGTAACCAAGAAATATACCTTCATCACTCTTAGGATCAAACTTACCCAGATTATCCTTCCCATTGTTGTGGATAAAGCATTTGCATCCAAAAGGGTGAAAGTAGCTGATATTTGGTTTCTTACCATTCCACAATTCATAAGGGGTCTTTTTGAGAATTGGTTGAATCAGACACCTGTTGATGATGTGGCACTATACTTACAGCTTCTGCCCAGAAATGATGAGGTAGAGAATTTTCCACAATCATGGTTCTTGTCATATCCTGCAGGGTTCTATTTTTACGCTTTACTACTCCATTTTTCTGTGGTGATCTTGGTGAAGAGAAATTGTGAAAGATTCCTTAATCGTTGCAGAAATTTTTAAAAGCTCTGCTTTCAAATTCTCCTCCCTGATCACTTCTAATAGTAGAGATGTAGTATCCCTTTTCTCGTTGAACCTTATTACAGAAAACTTCAAAATTCTTTAGAGCATCATCTTTATGACAAAGAAACATAACCCAGGTAAATCTAGAGAAATCATCTACAATAACAAATGCATATTTCCTACCTCCTATGATAGCAGTTCTAGTAGGACCAAATAAATCCATATGCAGCAATTGAAGAGGTTTAGTGGTGGAAACAATGTTTTTAACTTTGAAAGAAGAGCGAGTTTGTTTTCCTAGCTGACATGCATCACAGATCTGGTTTTTTGAAAAATCCAGTTTTGGGAGACCTATAACAAGATCATGTTTAGACAGTTTTTGAATAGTATGTATGCTTGCATGACCAAGTTTTCTATGCCAAACCCAGGGATATTCAATCATGGAAGTAAGACAAATTTGATCCCCAAAATTTTCTAAGTTTTTGATAGTGTAGACATTTTTGTCTCTATTACCTGAAAGAATGATTTTACTTGATTCATCTTCTATAAACCAGTCATGTTTCTTAAAACGAACCTCATAATTGTTGTGAAATAGTTGACTAATGCTAAGAAGATTATAGGCAAGTTCATCAACTGGGTAGACTTCATCTACATCATATGTTTAGCTTAAAGGAACTTTCCAACACCAATTACATTTCTCTGTATTTGTCTCCAAAAGTAATTGTTCCTCCATCTAACTTGGTGACTGATTTGAATAGTTTTTGTCACCCGTCATATGTCTGGAACACGCGTTGTCGAGATACCATTTTTCTTTTCGATTCTTCTTGCGGTGTTCCTGCAAAAAAAGATTACTTATTTTTAGGTACCCAAGCTTGTTTGGGTCCTGAATGGTTAAAATGCTGAGTGTGAGTTTGATTTGAAGATTTAGGTCTCCAGACCCATCTCCTGTTATCTTTGAACCTGCAACGATTTGAGTTGTGACCTCTTTTACCACAATAGAAGCATGATGGATTGTTAGAGTTACCAGCACCTCTTTTAGCTCTAATTTTGTTCCAGCACTTGTTAGTACTATGGCCATTTTTACCACAAAAAGAACAGGCAGGAATTTTCTGATTGTGATTAACAGTCTGATTTGACTTAACTGGGTTGTGACTCGTGGTCTTTTGCAAACCATTAAATTGAAGTTGAAGTTCATTTACTTCATCCTGTAGCATATCACGCTCAATCTCGCATACTTCTAGTTTCAAGGCCCAATCTTTCTTTTCTCTCTTGATCCTCCTAGTTCATTTACTACTCTTTATATATCTGCAAGAGCAATATCAACAAATTTTTGAAGTTCATAACAATTAGGGAATAAAGGAGTACGTACCTCACTAGTTCCTTTGTCTGCCATGAGACAAGGTTCTCTTGAGTCGTCTTCCTCATCATTGTTGTCTGTCATTAGTCCAAGTTCTCCTAAATCTTCATTTTCATTTATGGCCATGAAACATATGTTAGCAATTTCTTCATGATCAGACTCTTCCTCATCACTCCAAGCTCCGAAATATTTCTTCTTTTGCATGTTTCTGTTGAGCTTCTTCTTTAGTTCAGGACACTCATCTTGAATATGACCAAACTTTCCACATTCGTAGCACATTCCATCATTTTTATCAGCTTCATTGTTTATCCTTCCTTTCCTGAAGTTAGGCTTCTCTCTTCTGATATTCCTGTTTTTTCTCATCATGCTAGTTACAACTTGAGAGAGCATTGCAATATTTTTGTCTTGTTCTCCTCCTTCTTCCTCCTCTTCATTTTTGGTTTAGCCACAGTTGCCTTGAAAGCAACAGTTTTCTTCTTCTCTTGAATTTGTCTATCCAGTTGAGTTTTCTCAAAAGCAATTAGATCACCTCTGAGTTCATCATAAGAAATTTTGTCCAGATCTTGACATTCCAAGGCAATGACATTTTGGCTATGAAATAGTAGGTAAACTTCTGAGGATATTTCTAACATGTTCGCCACTTTTGATAGGTGTACCAAAAGACTTGAGATCTCCAAGAATTTTGCTGAACCTGGAAAACATTTCTTCTACTGATTCTTCATCCTTCATTTGAAATAACTCGTAGTCCCGAACCAAGAGATTTATCCTAGTTTCTTTCACCTTGTTGGTTCCTTCGTAAGTGACCTCCAGTTTGTCCCACATCTCTTTGGCAGTTTCACAACTTGCTATCTTTTCATATTCTTATCCACTGATAGCATTGTACAGTAGATTTTTTGCTTTTGCATTAACAGTTATAACAACAACTTGTCCATCAGTGTAATCATCCAAGTCAAGAGGATCAGTTGATAGAATGACTTGACCGTTTGCATCCTTCTTAGGAGGGATTGGAAGATTTCCCTTTTTGATCACACGCCATACTTTGATGTCATATGACATAGTGTAAGTTTCCATGCGCACTTTCCAGTGAGAGAAGTGTTGAACGTTGAAGTAGGTAGGTCGAACCTGAGAGGTTCCTTCTTGAAATAGAGCATCAAAAACAGTGTTAGATCCCATGATATTTTCCATACTAGCGGTTAAGAAAAGATTGTGAGCCTTGCTCTGATAACAATTGAAAGTACAAGAGGGGGGTGAATTGTTGGCTGTTAAAAATTAGTCGACTAACAGAAGTATTAGTTGACTGAACACAGTGCATAATGAAAGAAAGCAGTAATTGAAAGGTAAATAACACACAACAATTTTATACTGGTTCGGTACCGTTGTGGTACTTACATCCAGTTTCCCTTGGGTCACAAGAGTTCCCTTAAGATCTTTGAAAGTGTTACAATACAGATGGTTTTAACTCGTTCACCACCAACGAGAAGTATCAACAATGAATTCTGAATATTCGACACAACTCTCTTTTGTGTTCTAGTTCTTCCTATCTTATGAGACACTAATAACTAAAGATTATAGTGTTTAGGCTAAGAAGTATATAGACTTAGAATACAATGTGTGTAGTTGCGCAAGCCTTCTACTTGAGAATATCAGCCTTCTTATAGAAGAGAAAAGAGCCGTTGAGTCTTTGAGGAAATTAGAGGCACGAGATCTTTTCACAGGGATTTGACTCAAGGGGTGCCTCTTCGAATCATGCTCTTTGAAGAGCCCAGATTCGATCGTGACTTTCCTTGTCACAAGCTTGCATTGAGAGCCATTTACACCTAGAATGAGCTTATTTCTGGACAGAGAATATTTGCTGGCAAGCTTCTTGATTGAGTATCCTTGATTGGAAATCTGAACTCCTTTGATTGAGGTCGAATAAATGGGCCTCTTTTGATTGACCATTAATGTAGTAATCGTATCTTGATTCATTCTTTCCTTTTTTCTAGTTCGAATCATGCAGTCCATTAATGTAGCAATCGCATCTTGAACAGCATCTTCATTCTTTCCTTTTTGCTAGTTCGAATCCTGCAGTCCTGCAAACATAAGACAATATTTTCATCATTGAAACTTAAACTTAAACTTAACAGATACTGTTAGTGAAATTCGAAGTGGTGGAGTTTCTTATATATAGGATAAAAAGGTTAAATCTACATTTCGTGTTGGAGCTTCGTAGTTTTATAATATAGTAAATCTAAAGCATATACATTACTTTTCCTCATTCAAGAAAAAAAAATATAAACGCGAAGAAAGAAACAGTACACATCTTGGAACACCTTTTTTTATTGTTATGTTAGTTTGTCTACTGACTTTCAAAAGGTCCTACTTTTGGGTAAAAAATGCCTCTTTCCATTACGAGTCCAGAACCCATTTGTGGTTCTTTTGGACAAGTATGACATAAATGCGTGTAAAAAAAGAGAGTGAAATTTCTATATACAACGCTCTTTTAAAGAGCGTTGTACTTTAACGGAGTTTTGTCCATTAAAGTATAGCGCTCTTTAAAAGAGCGCTATATATGTATAATGCTAATATGAACCGCACTATGTTGTGCTGATAAGACAGTTAAGCATAGCACTGTATATAACCGCGCTATATATGTATAGCGTAGTTATACACCATGCTATACCTGTTTGTGGGCCCACCAATAAGTCTCATGTGTTTAACTAACATAACAATAATTCAAATTGGTATAGCGCCTTTTAAAAGAGCACTATACCTCAAAAAATTCAGCCCCCGAGCTAGGCATTGCCTTATTTAATGGCGTTAGGATTTTACAAAAATCCTTTCAAAAAATATTCTAACTTCCGTTCAAACTTTTCTTCTTGTTAAATTCTCAAGCATTTTTTCATAATGTCTGAAGAGCGAAAAATAAGGTTTTCATTATTTAGGGGGATGAGGTTGTGGTGGCGAATAACTCTGTGAGCTATAGTTTATCTCCACAGTGTCATGTTAAATTGCCACTTACAATGGAGTACGATAGATAGGTATCGTGGTTATGTAACAAAATAAGTGTGAGGAAACGTTCGGTGAACCTTAAAGTAACCGGAAGATATCCGTATTCCATCACTCTGCAAGGGGTTGCTTATTACGCGGAGTTTAACATCGACGATGATGAAACTTTGAGGGATATTTTGAGGACTCCGAATGAATACCGGGAATTTCTTGTAATAAAAATGTTGGAAATGTATGTCAAGGTTGAAGACGTTCCCAGTAATGAGGTTGCGCATAGTAGGGATAACCCCCAGTCATCGGGTGGTTATTCTGGAGCAGTTTTTGCCGGACAGGTTCCGGATGAAAGAGTTTGCCTTGATTTAAACTTATCACCACCGGCGAATGAGCAGCGAGGAAATCATTTCCCTCCTGCTTTACATAATCCACAAGACGAGTGGTAAACTTCAATTTTCCTTTGTGTTATGATGTATATTTTTGTTGTATTGAATTTGTATTAACGCTCATATATTCCACAAGGGTTACCGGCTAGATATGAATTTTACAAGTCATCACCAACAGGAAAATATCCATCATGAAATGTCAACACATTACGACTTGTAAGTGAAGTGATACAGCTATATGGAAAGCATTTATCAATTTCATTAGCTTATTATTTTGTTGTTTGTGCAGTGAAAACGAGCAAGTTGAACCGCCTGTCCTCACTCAATTGCCTGAAGATGACATATTAAATTCGGATCTGGCAGATGCACAGAGTGAGGAAGATAACAGTGATTATGACAATAATGCCGATAATTCCGGAGAAGACACACCCTTCCCTCATGAGGATGGTGATGAGGAGGAAGAGAATGAAGGACCTGATTTGGCGAGGGAGTATGCTCCACCCCCCATTAGACCAAGAGTGTAGGAGTCTCAAGTGCCGTTTCATTCAAGGAAGATTCCCAACCTTGATAACTTGCCAAGTATGCCGGATGTGGATGCTCTCACAAGGAATTTTGATGAAATTCATACAGCAATGTGGGATGATTCTAGACCAAAGGTTCTGGCAAAGGACATGTTTTTTCCTTAAAAGATATCTGCACCTAAGCAGGCGGCGAAAATGCACAACGTAAAAGAGTGTCGTGAGATGACGGTATGGGAGTCAACTCCGGAGGTATACAAGGTTGTTTGCCGCAGATGGTTTACGGGTTGTCATTGGATGTTACATGTGACCAAGAAGAACACAGGTCTGTGGAAAGTGGGTAAATACATTCCCACCCATAGATGTGAAATGGACACATTCAATGGGAATCACTACAACTTGGGTATTGACTTGATTTCTCTTGTCCTTATTCCACACCTTGAAGCATCCATAAGGTATAAAATCAAAGAGTGCATTACATCAGTCCACCAGGAATATGGCCATACCATTACCAAAATAAAGGCATTTCTCGGGCGCAAATGTGCGTTTGAAATTGTGTATGGTAACTGGGATAAGTCATTTGCAGCTCTACCCAGGTACACGGCCGCACTGCAATACTTTAACCCCGGGACAGTTGTTGAATGGAAGCTTGAGCGGAGTCTAGGAAAACCAGAATATATATTCAATTATGTGTTCTGGGCATTTAAACCAGCAATTGATGATTTTTCGCATTGTCGGCGGTAATATCCATAGACGGCACTCATGTCTATGGAAAGTATGATATGAAGTTGTTGATAGCCGTAGCAGTAGATGCTAATGGACAAATATTTCCTCTATCTTTTGCTATTTGTGTCAATGAAATCCAAGAGACATGGACGCTGTTTTTGAACCATTTGAAAGAGCACGTTGTCAAACAGCGTTCCGGTATTTGTCTAATATCTGATCGACATGGTGGTATCTTAAGTTCTATAGAGAACTTGCCTGCATAGCAAGAACCTTATGTGTACCACCGTTACTGTGTGAGGAACTTGAAGGCCAATTTCCAGAAGGCACATCCCAACAAGGATCTGCATGATTTGATGTGGATAGCAGCAACAGACCACTAAGAGCATAAATTCCGGAGGCACATGGAATCTATCAAGCAGGAAGATGAGAGAGCCTATAATTGATTTATGCGACATGAGCTTCACAAGTGGACTTTGCATGCGGATGGTGGAATAAGATGGGGAATTCTGACTACAAACGTGTCAGAATCTTTCAACGGATTATTGAAGTCGGCAAGAGGATTGCCTTCACTGCCATGGTGCGGATGTCGTTCAAGCAGATGGCGGAGAGGTTTGTTGAAAGGGTTGCAGCTGCAACGTCATTGATGGAAAGGGGTGTTGAAGTTATGCCACTACCGATGAAGAGATTTGAGAAATACAGGCGGCGAGCACATTGGCATTCATTTTTGCAGTATGATCATGACAGAAATGTTTTTGAAGTTCGCACCGCTATCCATCAAAACTGGGGGAATAATGTACATACCATAAATGAATCTAGAAGGTTGTGCTTTTGTGGGAAATGGTCCATCTACCACATGCTTTTCTCACATGCCATCAGGTGCTTTCAACATGTTGGTTTAGGGCTAACCAACTACGTTGATAAACAATATAGTGTTGTTGCTTACTTAAACACCTATAGTGGGCAGTTGCAGCCAGTGGGTGCTGAGCATTATTAGCCTCCGGAACCATTTAAAATGGTGTGTAACAAGGACTATTTTCGTCGAATACAGGTGCAGAAGAGAATGCGTATACGGAACCAAATGGATGTTAGCGATACCGTTTATGCGCAAATGTGGTATATGCTCGCAAACAGGACACAACCGTCAAAAATGTCCTTCGGCTGGTTTGGGTGGCGGTGGTAATCAAGCTCGTGGCGGTGGTAATCAAGCTCGTGGTAGGTGTTCTTCTAATGTGCCAACTATCATTGAGTTTATGTTGTAATAAGTAGCTGCTTTGTTTATGTTGCAAGATGTATCAAATAAAATTATGTTTCCATTGTTGTTAAATCTTATTGATATTTAACATTTTCCAGTTGAGTAAATTAATGCATTTTCTCCACCCGTTCATGTAATCAAAAATAGTATTGGATTAATAAACGAAAAAATATGTGAATATATTTGATAAATATAGTTCAAAAATAGTTGAGTTAAAGGTAGATTTTTGATAAATATGTGAATAAATATAGCGGTTAAATACTACGTTATGTGTGTCGTCTTGTCGAACTGAAAAGTTGCCTGCCTGAGAAAAAGCTATTTTGTATCCGACAGAATCTTTAACACGCAAAGCATAGTGCGGTTAAATACTATGTTATGTGAATATATATAGCACGGTTAAATACTACGTTATGTGTGTTGTCTTGTCGAACTGAAAAGTTGCCCGCTTGAGAAAAAGTTATTTTGTATCCGACAGAACCTTTAACAGGCAAAGCATAGCGCGGTTAAATACTATGTTATGTGAATATATATAGCGCAGTTATATACTACGTTATGTGTGTTGCCTTTCCTATAAATAACAGGCGCATGCTAGTTATTTTCTGCGCTTAACAATAACCAATAACAAAACTTTCCATAAAAGCAAGTTTTTTTTTACGCTTTAACAAATGTCTGAATGCCTTTATGTACCAAGGTGCGAGTGCGGCAAAAAATGCATGATGAATGAATGTTTGGATGATGGTGAAGTAGGACGCCGCTACTAAATGTGTGTGAACAAGTTTTATAGGGTTCCCGACGAAACTTTTTGCAATTTTGAGGTATGGATTGATGATCCTTGTAATCAGGAATGCTACAAACAATCGTTGCAGATTCTTCATAATTTGACCTTAAAATAGTGAGAATATTAAAGATAATATAAACGAGAAATTACGGAGTTGAAGAAGAAACTGAAAGAGACATAATCGGAAAAAAATAAGCTGGAAGATAAATTTAAGTGGTTGGAGCAGAGAATAACGGGCAGCAGTGACTAAACAATTATTGAGTGTACTACCTTATCTTTATGTTTCCCGTTTCATATATTTTTGTTAGTTGTACTGAATTTAAATTATGTTAAGTTGCTATGTTTGTGTTTGTGTTGTAGTATTAAAATAAATAAGGAACGAGGAAATAAAAACATAATGCGCATATTATGTAAACATAAAAATTGTTGTTATTATTTACATAAAATACAAGAAAAAAATCAATGTGTCCCACATCCTGTGTGCTTCAACGCAGCCGCTGGCCTGAGGCGCATCCCATCCTGCCGGGCTACGCTATCAGGATCATCCTCATCACGTCGCCTCTTTATAGCAGGATGCGTTGCAGCATGATCATCGGTGGTGCTGGAAGGATCGGTAGAAGGGGTCGTCGGTCCAGTAGAAACCTACAGAAGAATAAGTCAGCTCAGTATAGGAAAGCATATATTAAAGTCACAACAATTTAGATTGTCTTACCATGGTCTCGTCGAGCTCCTGAATATAATCATCCGTCGCAGCCATGTCAGCATTGCACGAAGGAGCCTCCATGACGGGCAGGGATGAAGCCTTAATAAGAAAATTAATAAAATTATGGAAAATAAATGAGAAAAGTAAAAACAAATTTAAATTTAATAATAATAAAACCATACCTGCGCCTGTGATGATGAGCCATAACTCAGCCGGCGCCCACTATCCAAATCTCGGGTCGGCCGATCCTCAGCAGCGGTCGATGGGCCTGGGAAGTATGGATCTCATTCCTCTCCTGTAAGGTCCGTGCCCGTGATCAATAATGGACCTGACGGGGTCACCTGCGAAGTCCCTAGAGTGAGCTGCATCCTAGGCTGTATGACGGCATGCTGCTGGGATACTCGTCCGGCTCATATAGGTCACCCGGCAGATCAGCATCAACATCATCAACAAGGGCCTCAACGCCCCCTTCCTGGGGACCACCTCCTCGCCGCCCACCACGACCCGGTGCGGTGCCTTTGCCTCGTGGGGCACCCCCACCTCGAGGGGTACCCCTGCCTCGTCGGGCACCCCCACCTCGTGCGACACCACTGCCTCACTGGTACTGCTCTAGCTCCATATAAACAGGGTCGTGTATCAAGCGTTGGTCCTCTCGATCTCATTGCAGTGGCCGGGCAGCCACCTCTGCAAGCTGCCGTCCGTAATCGTGCAAAACGGCCGCTCCCTCGCCGGCATGCTGCTGCATCTGCAGTCCCATCTGGTAGACTATATGTAGTCCAATAGCCTGCACATCGTACAAAATATAAACTACAGATATTGCACTAATTTACAGTTATATAATTAATATAACAGAAAACATATCAGGGCCTCGTGCCGCCCGGCGTATGGAACGTACCGACCGCCAGCTTGATGAATGGGATTCCTGACAAAAAGTTGGGTAACGCGACGGAATAGTCTTCGTCTGGATCTATGAAGGGGGAGGCGGAATCCGGTCAGCTCGCTGGTCCCAAGTATGGACCTGCGCCTCTAGCCATGCTACATATGCATCGTCCACCCTGGAACGATCATCCCGGTGATAATGTGTAGCCTCTCATGTAGGCCCCCTCGGTATATACTGCGGACGACCAAACTATCGAAGTACCCGCTTCGTGGCATGATACTCCAGTATATGGAGGCACATCAGCGGGACGAAAGTGCTCCAAATCAGTCGCCCTGCCGAGCAATAATCGGGCACCCACCTATCAAGTCGTCGTTGTATGGCGTCCAAATGAACTATCAAATAACAACATAAAACGTGAGTATGCGCAATACATGTGAAGCTATACCAAGTAAGTTTAGATACATATTTACCTGTGCACCCTCCAGCATATCCAACACATCCCTGCAAAGGGGGAGATTATGCAGAGCATCGTAATCTCGTACATATCCACGCCGGAGACCCACCTCCTAGCTAGAGGGAGAAACGAAGGTGGTACATTCGGAGGTAATGATGGTAGAGGTGGCTGTAACTGCAGGAACCGCTCCCAGGCCCAAACTTAACATACAAAGTTGACGTAAAGTTTAAGATAAATTTTGGACTAGATAGAATTGGAAGGAATGAACAGAGGTATTCGAATATGTTGTCACCTATAGAAGCGGAAAAAATTCACATACGTCATGTTGGGTGCCCATGCTCGCCCAGCACATATGCCTGTACATGTAGGCGAGAACAGCATCACCCCAGCTATATTGGGGTAAATCATCAAGCAGCTGAAGATGATGAAGAAATCGCAAGCTGACTTGGTTCCCCGAAGTGTTCAGGAACAAGACCCCACCAAACAGAAGGAGCAGCAACAACCTCGTATACCGGTGAATATGTAGATCATCTATCTCGCTGATGATGTCGGGGTGAAATATCTCCAAATGTTGTCTAATAGTTGTCAAACTCATACGACTGGCCCTTGAGTATGCAGTCTCATCATGTGGCCTGAAGCCAGTGAACTGCTGTAGCATGTCCAAATACTGGCTACGCGTTATCTAACTCATGCCCTGAGGCAATGCAACGGGCAGTCCATCAACGAGCAGCCCATATAAAACCTCCACGTCCTGCAGTGTGATGGTGGCCTCGCCATTGGGCAAGTGGAAAGTGTGTGTCTCCGATCACCACTGCTCTATCAGGGTCGTGATCAAAGACAAGTCGAGTTGCAGCCGCCCGATCTCAAAAATCCTGTAGAAGCCCGTATCCCGCAGGCGCTGGACTACACGGGGATGGAGAACTTTGTCCTTCATAAAATCTCACAAGTCGTCCACTCTCCTAGCGCGGAGAGTCTGGGTCAGTATCTCTCCCTCCCATAGGCAGGCAGACCTATGATCTCCATGTAACACTAACAGCTCATCGGAGACAGGTCCGAGATGCATAGGCGACACGTCCATGTCGTTACTGTAAATTAAACAATATTAATTGTATGTTTGATCTGTAAATTAAATAGTTATTTTTTATCATATTTAATTGGACATATTATATATCTTTGGGTTCCAGACTCGATATTTGAGGCCCAGTAGCACCAAGCTATCCTGATTTCTTGTATGTGTCAATTTTATTATTTTTATAATTTTGTATGTTTGATCTGTAAATTAAATAATTATTTTTATCATATTTAATTGGACAGAGTATATACCTATGGGTTCCATGCTCGATATTTGAGGCCCAGTAGCACCAAGCTATCCTGAATTCTTATGTGTGTCAATTTTAATATTTTCATACTTTTGTATGTTTGTTTTGTAAATTACATAATTAATTTTTGTAAATTGTACAGAGTTTGTGTTTGATCTATCAGTATAAGAGATACTTAAACTACAAGGATTCTACGTTAAAAGGCTCTACATTTTACTACGCTAAAAGATTCTACATTTTACTACGCTAAAAGGGCACTAGTCTTTAAGCAAGTAAATAATCTAAACTAGATAAAAATAATAAATACATTTTAATCACAAAACATTCACGAAAATACATATAAAACAGTAAAAGAAATTTATTAACATTTTTATTTACAAAAAATAATAATTTCTCAATTTTTACATATTTTTTTAGAACATTAATATCTTATTTCGGATAAAAACAACATACTAGTTTAATCGCAAAAAAAAAATACAAAACAACATGGAAACACATTCAAAACAACTAGTATGCATTATTATACGAGTTTCGACATAAACTAAATCGGAAGATCTCGATTTATATTTTTCGGAAAGTCGATGAATTGAAAATTTGAGCCCGAAACGAGGAAACCACAACAATAGAAGGCTTGGCTAGGATGTGGGACCTACAATCTTATCTTTTTGTGTGACGGGTGGGGTGCACTATAATTTTTTTATAAGGAAATTTGGAGGGAGGGGGAGGAGGGGGGGTAGCAGAATTAAAAAATGGGGAGAGGGATTGTCTGGTTCGAATGTGGGGAAGAAGGAGGGCAACCGTTATTTAAACAGGTATAGCACGGTATATAACTGCGCTATA
>ML434208.1:0-61836 GCA_005239525.1 Nicotiana knightiana | reverse complement strand
AATACCTCGATTTATATTTTTCGGAAAGTCGATGAATTGAAAATTTGAGCCCGAAACGAGGAAACCACAACAATAGAAGGCTTGGCTAGGATGTGGGACCTACAATCTTATCTTTTTGTGTGACGGGTGGGGTGCACTATAATTTTTTTATAAGGAAATTTGGAGGGAGGGGGAGGAGGGGGGGTAGCAGAATTAAAAAATGGGGAGAGGGATTGTCTGGTTCGAATGTGGGGAAGAAGGAGGGCAACCGTTATTTAAACAGGTATAGCACGGTATATAACTGCGCTATACATATATAGCGCGGTTATATACAGCGCTATGCTTAAATGTCTTATCAACCCTGCATAGCACGGTTTACATTGGCGTTATATATATATATATAGCGCTCTTTTAAAGAGCACTATACTTTAACGGCCAAAACTCCGTTAAAGTATAGCGCTCTTTTAAAGAGCGCTATATATAGAAAGGTTACTTTTTTTTTTACACGCATTTAAGTCACACTTGTCCTAAAAAGAACCACATATGGGTTCTGGACTCTTCCATTACAGCGTTGCTTAGGATATGTTATGTGACATGTGCTTTAAAAGTCACTTTCTTTTAAATTGATGTCGGTTGTTTCCTTCTTCTAAGGTGTTTTAACCTTTCCTTTTTCCCAGTTCAAATCAGTTATAGTGGTTCAAACTTCAATCAGTAATAGTCAGTACTCCATTATTATTGAGTAGCCAACATTGCATTTGCCTTCAACCCTTCTTGCCTTATCTATAAGGATGGAAAAATTGGCCTCTATACTGATAAATATAAAGAGTATTTCATTGTGAGGTTAAATAATAGGCTTCCTTTCAAAAGCTGGTGTTAGAAGAAGCACTGAGACTCTCTTCCCACTAAACATGGCTTTAGCACCTCTAAATGAGCTTGGTCTTGCAGCTCTTACCCTTTCAATTGTGTTCCTGACAATTATATGGTACAAAAGGACATCAAATATACCACAGAAGACAGAACCTAGGTTGCCACCAGGGCCTCGTGGCCTTCCAATTGTGGGATTCTTACCATTCCTCCGCCCCAATTTGCACCACCAGCTTACAGAGTTGTCTCAACAGTATGGTCCAATATACAAGTTTTGGCTAGGAAGCAAACTATGCATTGTGTTAAATTCACCATCCTTAGCCAAAGAAGTGATTCGTGATCAAGACTCTGTTTTTGCCAACCGTGACCCTTCAATTGCAGCATTGCTGGGCACATATGGTGGATTAGATATTGCATTTTCTCCCTATGGCTCCTACTGGCGTGATATGCGCAAACTGTTTGTGAGTGAGATGTTAAGCAACAGGAACCTTGAGGCTTCTTATGGTTTACGTACACACGAGGTCAGAAAGACAATCAGAAACGTGCATACCAAGATTGGAAACCCCATTGACATTGGTGAATTGGCTTTTACAACTGAAATGAATGTGGTCATGAGTATGATCTTTGGCAGTAATTTTGTAGAGGAGAAGGAGAAGCATGCAAAAGATGTAGCTGAGTTCAGGGAATTGGTGATAAAATTTCCTCAAATGTTGGAAAAGCCAAACATTTCAGACTTCTTCCCTATGCTTGCCAGGTTTGACTTACAAGGAATACAGAAAGAGATGAAGGCTCTTTCGAAGTCAGTTGAAAGTATATTAGACCCCTACATAAACGAACGCATGAAGATGCTTTCGGACAAAAGAGAGGGTGAAATCCAGGGGAATGGGAAGAAGGATTTTGTGCAGATCCTATTAGAGCTGATGGAGCAGAAAAATATTGGTATATCAGTGGACTTGGTGCAAATAAAGGCCATCTTGCTGGTAAGTTATATGGTCTGTATCTGTTTTTTATATCATTGCTTGTCTGCTTAAAATTGGTTATCCTAAGAATTCCATTATTTTTAGTTTACGAGAAATCAGTCTAAAAATTTAACGGTCATACAAACTTATTTATCATGTCTATTGGAGCACCCAAGGTGTAGCCTAGCGGTCATTGATCCATGAAATGGGTGCAAACCTTTGAAAACAATGGTTCAAGTCCCACCAGAGACAAAAAATGTTAGTAGGTAGGTGATTTCTTCCTATCTGCCATAAGTCATGATCCGGTACCCTATGAAATTAGTCGAGGTGCGTGCAAGTTTGCTCGAACACCACCGTAACAAAAAATCATGATGTTTACTGAATGGAGAATCAATATGATAAATGGTGAAGAAAAATGAGAATATTTTTGAGTTCTTAATCAAGATGCTTGAATCGCGTAATTAGGTAGAATAGTCTTAAAAAAGATGCACGAATAGAAGCAGGCATTTCAAATTCTGGCAATGACTAAATCCTATTTCCATGACTTCATACATGTTTGTGCATTGTAGGACTTTGTGATTGGAGGGACTGACACTACAATCACGACGATCGAATGGGTAATGGCGGAGCTTCTGAATAACCCGGAAGTAATGAGAAAGGTGCAAAAGGAACTGAAAAATGTCGTAGGGATGAATAAGATTGTTGAAGAATCCCATTTACCAAAACTAGACTATCTTGATGCAGTTGTAAAAGAGACACTTCGTCTACACCCTGCATTACCACTGCTTTTCCCTAAGCGCCCAAGCGAGTGTGCAATAGTTGGGGGATACACAATACCTGAGGGAACTAAAGTACTCTTGAATGTTTATGCAATTCATAGGGATCCTCAAGTGTGGGAAAATCCATTGAAATTCCAGCCTAATAGGTTCTTGAGTCACTCTACAAATTTAGACTTTGCTGGCAATAATATGAAGTACCTTCCATTTGGATCAGGGCGGAGAGTTTGTGCTGGCCTTCCTTTAGCTGAGAAAATGCTTATGTTTATATTGGCTTCATTGCTGCATTCCTTTGATTGGAAACTCCCAGACTCAGAGGGCGAAAATGTTGACCTTTCAGATGGATTTGGACTTGTCGTCAAGAAAAGTAAGACGCTATTCGCCATCCCTACTCCCAGGTTATCAAATTTACAACTATATTATAGATGTTGAATAAGGGGTACATGATCTTTCTTTCCCACTGGTTGTTGTATTTATAACATCAATATGTAATATTGTGTACTATAAATACTGAAGTTCAACTAATATACCTTACATTTTAAATAAAATATTTACATTTAATGTAATGCTATTACCAAAGGAGGATAACTCCATATTTAACCATTCTTAAATTTGTTATGGCTGCAAGTTTGTATTGTTTTTAGTTGCAATTGCTTCTTTTAAATCTATATTTGTCTTTAGATACTCTGCCTGCACTATATATTAGTACTAGTTTCTTTCGGAGGGCGTGTTGTATTCCCTTTAATATGGAAAAAGATATTCTACTTGAAATTCAAATGCTAAAACAAAATTGCTCGGGACTTCAATACAGAGATTTGAATTGCTTGCTGGAAACTTCGACTACTATACCCCTGGCACCACATTGACTTTCTTGTAATCACTGCTCTCTTTAATACAAGCAATGTTTCATAAGTCTCTCTTTGTACTGTGATCTTGAAATTGGTTTTCCTTTTCACAGTCTAATCTAGCGTACTGAGGGAATATTCAGTTGGCGGAGAGTAATCAGACAAAAGTAGGTTGCTTTTACCTTACGCGCCCTCCTAAGACAATCTCAGGAAGGCATCACATAACGGTTGGTCAGTACTCAACATGGAGATAAACCAAACTTAGTTATTAGGTAAATGCAGCTCTTTTCTGTGATGGGATCATCAAGAACAAACTAACTGCTCATAAAAAACATTTCCCCAACGAAAAAGGTGTCATATTTCCTTTGGTAATATAAAACCAAGTCTACAACTTACTACTTTGAATAGAAAAACAAATTGTAGTTATTTATAAGCTTAATTCTAATAGTTTTTCCGTCTAATATTAATTGTTGTTGACTACTGATGTTGCCGTGGTAACCACCAAAATTATCTTGGGCTTACTCTAGTAATATTCACCTAACCAGTGAAAATGCCAAAAAAAAAAAAAAAACACAATAAAAAGGTCAAACTGTTTAAGGAAGATAATGTGAATTTATTCATTACTTGATAATCCGATGGAGTGTATTCTAAAAATAAACAACAACAACAACATACCCAATATAAAATCACAAGTGAGGTCTAAAGAGGATAGTATATATTCATACCTTATCCCTATCTCGTGGAGATAGAAAAGTTGTTTCCGAAGACCCTCGGCTCAAGGACAACATGAATATTCCATAACTAAAGATGCTGACAAATAGATTCATTTTAGTTAGGGTAGAAGAATATGTGCTAGAGTTGCAGCTCCCCTTCTCTTTATGCACTTGCCTAGAAGGCTTAGGTGTCTGTGGGTAAGCAATCACTAGAGCTGTCAAAACGGGCCAGTCCAAGTCTCTTGGGCTTTTAAATTTGGTGGGCTAGGACAGGCCAGCCCGCCATATGAATGGATCTTAAAATGGCCGAGCGATGAAGGGACTATATAAACCGGGACTCACCCTGATGCATGCATAAGCCAACGCATGAAACTCCAATAAAAGGCAAGGTAGCATGCGATACTCTTACACCACTCCACGAGTCGCCAAAGTAAAACTCGATCTCGCTCGAGTCGCCAAAGTAAAACTCGACCTCGCTAGAGTCGCCAAAGTAAAACTCAACCTCGCTTGAGTCGCCAAAGTAAAACTCTACCTCGCTCGAGTCACCAAAGTAAAACTCGACCTCGCTCGAGTTGCCAAAGTAAAACTTGACCTTGCTCGAATCGCCAAACTCGACCTCGCTCGAGTCGCCAAAGTTAAACTCGACCTCACTCGAATCGCCAAAGTTAAACTCGACCTCGCTCGAGTCGCCAAAGTTGAACTCGCCCTCTCTCGAGTCGCAAAAGTTAAACTCAACCTCACTCAAGTCACCAAAGTAAAACTCGACCTCACTCGAATCGCCAAAGTTAAACTCGACCTCGCTCGAGTCGCCAAAGTTAAACTCGACCTCGCTCGAGTCGCCAAATTTAAACTCGACCTCGCTCGAGCCGCCAAAGTTAAACTCGACCTCGCTCGAGTCGTGAAAGTTAAACTCGGCCTCACTCGAGTCATGAAAGTTAAACTCGACCTCGCTCGAGTCGCCAGATTTAAACTCGATCTCGCTCGAATTTTCTCGACATTCGACCTCGCTCGGAGCTCAAGTCTGTGATTCATCGCTCCGCCTATCTACTACTCCAGGCAGAAATATGAAGGGACTAGGTATACGGAGAACTTCTCAAATGCATGTATTGAACAAGCATTTAATGTTCGCCAAATGATACGAATAAGCAAAGCAGCATGCAACATTTTTCGCACAACTCCAAATCGTTCTACATTCTACACCATACATTCGACCTCGCTCGAATCGTTTACATTCGACCTCACTCGAATCATTTACATTCGACCTCGCTCGAATTATTTTTAACATTCGACTTCGCTCGAATTATTCCAATATTCGACTTTGCTCGGATTATTTTTTAACGATTCGATCTCGCTCGAGTTAAGTAAAGTCGACTTCCTTCGAGTCAAATAAATTTGACCCCGTTCAAATCAAGTCGATTCGAACTCGCTCGAATAAAGTAAAGCTACTCCGCTCGAATAAAGCGAACATGAACCATGCCAAATTCCCAAATAAAAAACAGGGACTCATCACAAAAGGGTCCGAAAACCCACTCCCAAAAAAAAAGAGCTAGAGACGTACAGTCGAAAACAGTGAATTTTATTCAAAAACTTGCATACAGCGTCTCGCAAGGGCCCAAACAGGCCTCCAAAAAATAGTGATACAACGACAAACAACACCAAGGAAAGAACGAAACAAAAAAAGGGGAACAAGTACTAAAAAACCACAAATCTCATTCTACCGCATCCCCGCCGTCATCCCCATCGGCACTTCCACCCTCAGAGAGCCCATCTTCAACTTTGGCACCACCGTCGGCCTCTGGCGTCGCGGGATCATAGCCACAAGCAAGTCAAGCCCCGCACACCTTCACGCGAGCATCCTCAAAATGAGCCTCAGGGACACTCCCCGCCATCTACAAATCATGTCTCGCTGGGCCTCGGCGTGGACCCACATTTCATACAGGTGACGAGGAATGGAAGCAGGGGCAACATCTTGAGGGGCCTGAGCCAACAGCTGGGCTTTCTCGGCCTCCCAGGCTGCCACTTTGTCACCCAAACTCGAGGAATCCCGATCGAGCTTTCCAATCCTCTCTTTGAGCCTTGCCTCCTTCATCGTGGTCGTCTCCCTCTTCCCCTCTCGTTCGGATTTGAGGACGCGCATGGTATCTTCCAACGCCGCCGCCCTCGCCACAACTACAACCCGGGCCACTTCAGCCCTCTCCAACTCCACCACCTTCCTTTCCAAATTGGCCACCTTTTCGGTCCATTCCTCGCTCAAATCAGCAACTCTGGCGGCATTCTTCTCAAGCTCAGTTCGTAAAGACGACATCGTCACTTGAAGGTCCTCGCACTCGGCCGCGACAACCTTTCCCACCTCGAACTCCTCGTGTTTAACTCTAATTAATTCCTCGAGCTCGCTACATCTTCGGATAGACCGCTTCAGGTCCTCATCCTTTTTCTCCAGTTCCTCCTTAAGGGGTCGAATGTCACCACACACCCTAAGCCGCACGTGCATCTCTCGTCACTTGTTGCTATACCGGCGGTACTTCGTGGCCATCTTCAGAAAGATTTCGGCATGCGTCTCGGCCCGACAAGCACTTTCAATCTCCAATATATAAGTCTAAAAGAAAAAAAGAAAAAGGAGAGAGTCAGCAAAAATGGGAGACACAAAACAAAGGAAGTAAAATCAAGGAACTCACCTGTAACGCCATCCCAGCCACGCCGCGTGACAAGCCAGAGTCGTTAATCTTCCAAAGAGACCTGCATTCGGCGGCGGAACTTAAGAGGTCGAATTGCTCCACCAAATCCACTGTATTCTCCAAAAGATTAAAATCTGACGGGATCTCGAGCACACGGGAAGGACCATCGGCCATCACCTCGACCCTGGTAGAACCCTCTTCAAACAACTGCATATCCTCAAGATCGATGTCCGATTCGGACTCGTAATCATCCACCACTACGCCCTTCAATCTCTCATCGACTAAAGAGGAGGTGTGAGCCTGCTGAGATGAGGAAGGTCCACTCTGAACAATGGCGGCAGCCGCCGAACCCTGTCACGGCACCATCATGGCCTCATCCGTCCTTGGCTCAGATAACACCTCCGCTCCCTGGGCGACCCCTCTCATATTTTCAGACACCGCCTCTACGGGATCAGCCCTCAAGGGTACATCGATCAAAGGCATCTCTTCTGATGCTATCCTCCGCCTCTTCGATGGGGTCTTTTCGACCACGCCGTGAGAGGATTCTCCCACCGAGCGAACCGTGGGAGCTGGAGAGCCTGAGCGAGGAACAATATCAGTATGACCAGATCCGGATGCCGACTCGACCGGTGCAGCGGTATGATTCCGAGCACCCTCATCAATAGCCACCTGAAGTCCAGACCTAGTAGAGGAGACCGGCTGGCGGAAGGCAAGAGTAGGGGCCCTCTCCCTTCTCGTCCCTCTCTGACCTGTCAAAAATGACACACGACTCTATATAACCACCAAGCACAGAAAAACGCAAGGCAAAAGATGAACGACTATGGCCAAGATAAGGCGACTCACCGACAGAAGGTTTACGCCCAAACCTCTTTTGGAAACGCGCCCATTCGCGAATTCCCACCGTGTGAGGCAAAACTGAAGCCACCCATTCACGGATGTCCCTAACTAGTGGAGGAGGCAAACCCTCAGCTGCAGCAAAAATGGAACAAACGAAAAACAAATAACAGACAGCCAGCGAAATCACGAGATACGGATAACCAATCAACGTAGTAAAAAATGAAAAGAGAAGGAAGACTCACTGGCAAAATTCCACGTCTCAGGAAACCCAGAGAAATTAGACACCAAATATTCCGTGCGGACGTAGAAGAAACTCTCCTAAAAATGACGATTAGTCTTATCGTCCATTCCAACCACCAGGCTCTTAGTACCCCGATGGTGGAGGTGCAACATAGTTCCCTTTTGAAATCTAGGGACGAAAAGATACATCATATGTTGAAGGGAAACGCCACGGCCAGCCAGCTCTGCATACTTGTTGAGCATCAAAAAGAGCTTGCATATGTAGGGGTGAGCTGGGCGGGGCACACCTCGTAGAAACGACAGAATTTCGCCGCCAATAAGGGAAGAGGGAGCATATACCCAATAATGAAAGGGTACGCGTATAAAGCGCAGTACCCTGGGCGATGCAAGTGAACTATGTCACCTTCCGTCGGGAGAAGTTTGATATGTTCAGGAATCCTCCACTTGATTTTGAATGCGGCGAGTGCCGCAGCATCCATTTATAGAGAGTATCGGTGCAGGCTCCTCTTCAACGGTGTGCTTAAAGTCATTTCGTGGCTTCCCCGGATGGTGCACCACCTCATCTGCCGTCGGAAAACTCTCGTCTTCCATAAACTCACTCCTTCGTCGAGGGAAGGAGCGATATTTTCCGGCACCAGAGCGTTAATAATCGAGTTAGGATTAGAATAAGTACTAGCCATTTCGAATAAATGCAGAGATCGGGGATGTAGAGAAAGAGATACAACAGTCGCAGAGGATGCCTGCGTTTTAAGAAGTACGAACCAGGGAAAAATAGCAAGTGCTTTCAAATATTTTCCTGAAAACGATTCGAGTAATACTATACCCGAATGAAAGTCCCGTATTTATAAAAATAGAAGCACCGGTTTAAAGAAATAAAGAGCCACCTTTTTCAAAAAGTAACGTGAGGGACACAAGAAATGATGCGACACTCAGCAAACGTTCACCATAATGACACCTAACGAATTTAATATCATTCCAACTAACACACTGGTCTGGGAACTCATCCAGAACGTCACATCACCACCCCTCAGGGAAATGCTCACTACTCGACCAAATCGGTCAGATTTCTGTGCCAATATTGACAAATTCCGCCTATCGTGCTCGCCTAAGGCCGACCACCATAGGTGGAGGGACTAACTATATGGGTCGAAATCTGGCCACATGAGAACAACCTCAAGATCCGATGGTAAGAAAGCGGGTAAGTCGTGATTATGTACACAGAAGGTTGTAATGATGCATTCCATGGCCATGGCCGAGGTTGATTTACTAGAAGGCCTTTGTGATGCAGTGCGCACTGTGGCGCCCAGGGAGGTCGACCTAAAGTACCAATAAACAATCACAGTATATAGGTTAAATACCACTGGATAAATAGAAATGGCTAGTATATATATAGAGGGGGGATTTGATGGAAAGGGGACTCTTCATCTCTCTCTCTCCCGATAGAAGAGAAGGAAAAAGGCCTTTTGTAAAAAAGGCTGAAGGCCACGCTACTGATTTTCTTTGTAATAAAGGCCATGGAATCCATAAGACAGAGTTGATAGTCATTAATGGTGATCCTTCCTATCTCCCTTCTTTACTCCATATCATATAATAACTGTATTATGAATGTGAGTTATCCAAGTATGTTCAGCCACTCCCACAATCTTAATAAGCACAGAAATTCGGTCTCATTTAATTTCTTTTCCTAAATATCCTTCGATCTAGCATTGATTAAACTTGGCTAGGATTTATACTCCATCATCTCAATTTATTAACGTTTAGCAAAAGGTTTTGCACATTTTGGTCAAACAGCCCTAAGAGGGTTGCGGGCTAGGGCGGGTCGACCCTTCAATTTTTTAAAAAAAAAATTACTTAAGGACACAAAAAGCTTGATAATTGATGAGGAATCTCGTAATTGAAATGCAAATTCTCTATATCTCTAGCTCTTTTTTTTAAAGTTACATGAATATTTTCTTAATACTTTTTTTTCATTTTTCCTCAGATTCAAGGATTGCTTCAACCCATTAGGTTTATAGTTTTTCTAGTTTCTTTTCTAGCCGAGTGTGAAAGATGAGTCCAGAACCTAAATGTGGTTCTTTTTGCCAAGTAGGACGGAAATAAGTGTAAAAAATAAGAGTGACCATTCTACATATAGAGCTCTTTTAAAGAGCGTTATACTTTAACTGAGTTTTGGACGTTAAAGTGTGGAGCTCTTTAAAAGAGCGCTATATATATATATATATATATATATATATATATATATATATATATATATATATATATATATATATATATATAACGCCAATGTAAACCGCACTATACCTATTTGTGGGCCCACCAAAAAGTCTCCTGCATTTAACTGACATAACAATAATTCAAATGGATATAGCACCCTTTAAAAGAGCGTTATACCTCAAAAAATTTAGCCCCTCGAGCTAGGCATTGCCTTATTTAAAGGCGTTAGGATTTTACAAAAATCCATTCAAAAAATATTCTAACTCCCGTTCAAACTTTTCTTGTTAAAAAATATTCTAACTCCCGGATGAAAGAGTTTGCCTTGATTTAAACTTATCACCACCGGTGAATGAGCAGCGAGGAAACAATTTCTCTCATGCTTTACATAATCCACAAGACGAGTGGTAAACTTCAATTTTCCTTTGTGTTATGATGTATATTTTTGTTGTATTGAATTTGTATTAACGCTCATATATTCCACAGGGGGTACTGGCCTGATATGAATTTTACAAGTCATCACAAACAGGAAAATGTCCATCATGGAATGTCAACACATTACGACTTGTAAGTGAAGTGATACAGCTATATGGAAAGCATTTATTAATTTCAGTAGCTTATTATTTTGTTGTTTGTGCAGTGAAAACGAGCAACTTGAACCACCTATCCTCACTTAATTGCCCGAAGATAACATACTAAATCGGGATCTGGCAGATGCACAGAGTGAGGAAGATAACAGTGATTATGAAAACAATGCCGATGATTCCGGAGACGACACACCTTTCCCTCGTGAGGATGGTGATGAGGAGGAAGAGAATGAAGGACCTGATATGAGGGAGTATGCTCCACCCCCCGTTAGACCAAGTGTGTACGAGTCCCAAGTGTCGTTTCATTCAAGGAAGATTCCCTACCTTGATAATTTGCCAAGTATGCCAGATATGGACGCCCTCACAAGGGATTTGATGAAATTCGGACAGCAATGTGAGATGATTCTAGACCAACGGTGCTGGCACAGGGCATGTTTTTCCTGATAAAGCGCGCCTAAGCAGGACGGCGAAAATGTACAACGTAAAAAAGTGTCGTGAGTGACGGTATGAGAGTCAACTCCGGAGGTATACAAGGTTGTTTGCCGCAGATGGTTTACGGGTTGTCATTCGATGTTGCGTGTGACCAAGAAGAACATAGGTCTGTGGAAAGTGGGTAAATACATTCCCACCCGCGGATGTGAAATGGACACATTCAATGGGAATCACTACAACTTGGATATTGACTTGATTTCTCTTGTCCTTATTCCACACCTTGAAGTGTCCATAAGGTATAAAATCAAAAAGTGCATTACATCAGTCCACCAGAAATATGTCCATACCATTACCAAAAGAAAGGCATTTCTTGGGCGAAAACATGCGTTTGAAATTATTTATGGTAACTGGGACAAGTCATTTGCAGCTCTACCCAGGTACTTGGCCACACTGCAACACTTTAACCCCGGGACGGTTATTGAATGGAAGCTTGAGCGGAGTCTGGAAAAACCATAATATATATTCAATTACGTGTTCTGGCCATTTAAACCAGCAATTGATGGTTTTCCGCATTGCCTACCGGTAATATCCGTAGACGGCACTCATGTCTATGGAAAGTATGATATGAAGTTGATAGTCGTTGCAGTAGATGCTAATGGACAAATATTTCCTCTATCTTTTGCTATTTGTGCCAATGAAAGCCAAGAGACGTGGACGCTGTTTTTGAACCATTTGAAAGAGCACGTTTTCAAACAGCGTATTTGTCTAATATCTGATCGACATGGTGGTTTCTTAAGTTCTATAGAGAACTTGCCTGCATAGCAAGAACCTTATGTGTACCACCGTTACTGTGTGAGGAACTTGAAGGCCAATTTCCAGAAGGCACATCCCAACAAGGATCTGCATGATTTGATGTGGATGGTAGAAACAGACCACCAAGAGCATAAATTTCGGAGGCACATGGAATCTATCAGGCAGGAAGATGAGAGAGTCTATCATTGGTTGATGCGACATGAGCTTCACAAGTGGACTTTGCATGCGGATGGTGGAATAAGATGGGGAATTCTGACTACAAACGTGTCAGAGTCTTTCAACGGATTATTGAAGTCGGCAAGAGGATTGCCTGTCACTACCATGGTGCGGATGTCGTTCAAGCAGATGGCGGAGAGGTTTGTTGAAAGAGTTGCAGCTGCAACTTCATTGATGGAAAGGGGTGTTGAATTTATGCCACTGTCGATGAAGAGATTTTAGAAATACAGGCGGCGAGCACATTGGCATAGGCCAAGGAATGCCCTCAAGGCATGGATATCCTTGGGTGGCGGCCAATCTGTGATGGCTTGGATCTTTTGCTGGTCCATCTTGATCCGCCCTTCCTCAATGACATGCCCGAGGAAGTCGATATGTTTTTTAGCAAAGGAGCACTTGGATAGCTTTGCGTACAACTCATTCTCCCGCAACCGGGCTAGGACCTTCCGCAAGTGCTCCAAGTGTTCTTCCAGTGTCTGGCTATAGACCACAATATCATCCAAATAGACCACCACGAATTCATCTATGTACTCTCGGAAGACCTGGTTCATTAGGGTGCAAAACGTGGCTGGGGCATTAGTCAAGTCGAACGGCATGACTAGGAAGTCGAACGACCCATATCTTGTCACACAAGTCGTCTTGTGTTCATCACCCTCAGCAATCCGGACCTGCCAATACCCTGTCTTCAGGTCAATTTTTGTGAACACCGTAGCACTCCCCAATCTGTCGAACAAGTCTGCCATGAGCGGAATAGGATACTTGTTCTTCACAGTAATTTTGTTCAGCGCCCGATAATCCACGCAGAGGCGTAGACTACCATCATGTTTCTTCTGGAAAAGCACAGGGGACCCATATGGGGACTTAGAGGGTACAATGATCCCTGTGTCTAGCATTTCCGTCAATTGTCTCCGAAGCTCGGTGAGTTCGAGTTGTGACATTCTGTAAGGCGCCCGGGCAGGTGGCTTCGCACCCGGCACCAACTCAATCTCGTGGTCCACGGTGCGCCTAGGCCGAAGTCGCTTCGGCATTTCCTGTGGCATGACATCTTCGAATTCCAGTAGTAGCTCCTTTACGGGTGTAGGGAGTGGTCCTGATGAGCGTTCTACCTCTTCAATACATAGGGTAGCCAGAAATGTAGGTTCATATCTCTTGACCTCCTTTTTTAGTTGCAAGGCCGAGATGTTCTCAGCGGCCATCTTCATGGATATGCACGGAATAATACAGGGTGTGGCCCCGTTTACCCTCATCATCAGAAGCATGTCCGCATATGGTACGGGCATGGTGTTTGTCTGCCTCAAGAACTCCAGTCCCACTATCAGCTCAAAGTCATCTATGATCACCACGTGCAAGGTGAAATTTCCTTCATAAGGCCCCATCTTCACCGGTACTCCTTTTGCTATTCCACACACTGGCTGAGGAGGTGAGTTGATAGCCTTGACATGACCCCGGCCCTTTCCCACAATTATCCCAAGACGCTCCACCTGAGTTGAGGCCAAGTAGTTGTGAGTGGCACCTGTATCTATCATAGCCCGAATGAGTTTGCCATTTACCCTCAGTTCAACGAACATCAAGGTCCTCTCTTTCATAGGAGGAGTCCATTTATTCGTCTTCTTGTTCCCCTTCTTGGCAATTGGGTGGGGGTCCTTCTTCTTGCGTATACCAGCATCGGTTCCCGCTAATGCCTCCGAAACAGAACCAACAATTGCATTGAAGGCACCAACTGCTTCGGTCTGTTCATCATCGTCTGCTTCATCATCTGTCCCCTCATCATAAGCTTGATGGGCATTTATCTGTGCATGTGGACATTCATTATTCCAATGCGGTCCGCCGCAATGATGGGATCCTGAGGGGAGATTTCTCCCCCGGTCATTTCTGTTTGATGCAGCATTGTTGCTGCCTAAGGAGGGAGCCTTAGGTTTGACTGCACTTCGGTCTCCCCCAATTCTGTTGGGGCCACCATTGTTGGATTGGCCCCCTTTGTAACCCGCTCGGACAGGCGTTGCGGCCTATCCTTCCGAGTTTCCATCTGATAGTCCCCAAGGCATTCTGCTGCTTGGATTGACTTGGGTAGGGTATCCACCCTCTGTCTTTGCAGCTCCATGCGGGCATAAGGTTTCAACCCTTCCAGGAATGTGAAGAGCTTGTCTTTGTCCCCCATGTCGCGGATGTTCAGCATGAGTGCAGAGAATTCTCACACGTAGTCCCGCACTGACTTGGTCTGGCGGAGCTCCCGTAGTTTCCTCCTTGCATTGTACTCAACATTTTCGGGGAAGAACTGTAGGCGGATGGTTGCCTTCAGTTCCTCCCATGTCTCTAGAGCATATTCACCGACCCTGATAGCTTCGTACTTCACTCGCCACCAGAGCTTAGCAACAACCTGAAGATACATGGCAGCAGTTGCTACCTTCTTGGCTTCTTCTAGGCCTCCCACGGCATCGAAGTACTGTTCTATGTCGAAGATGAAATTTTCCACTTCTTTAGCGTTCCTAGCCCCACTGTATGGCTTTGGCTCATGAATCTTCAGTTTCTGTGCCAAGGGGGCGAGGTTCGCAGCACCCCCGGTTGGCTTTTCACCGCCTCGAAGCAAGCCTTGTAGAGCAGCATTGAAAACATTGAGCTGGCCAGTCAAGTCGTCGATAGTTTGCTGCATGGCAGTCATCCTGTCTGCCTCTTGTGCCCTGTGGGCTAAATCCTCGGCGCGCTCCTGTTGGAGGCCCTCGAATTTATCAAAAATTTCGGCTGCCTCAGTAGCTGCCGTTTGCCGGTCTCCTTCAGAGTCGCGACTGATGTTTTCTATGTCAACTTCGACCTAGGCCATTCTGCAGTCCAGGTCGTCCAACCTTTGCACTAGGCTGGTTTTCAGTTCCGTCACCGTATCCACGATGGGCCGTAGTACGCCCACCGTATCCTCAAGGGCCGCAATGCGGTCCCCATAATTCACCATGGTCAGAAATGGTGGTAATGCCAATGCGTTCCCTCGTCCGATGTCGAGCCTAGGCTCTGATACCAACTGTTACGCGGATCCTTCATGAGATTCTTTGGAAGGGCGACGTAAGGCTAAGCAACTGATGTCAGGGTGGTTGTTGTCCGCCAAGTGAGGTCCTCTCCACACGCTAGACGATATTGTCAGTGCCGTGCGGGAAAACCAATGCCAACAATTGAGAGAACAGTAATGAGAATTGAATAAAAGCTTGATTGCATTAATGAAAGCTATTACAAAGAAGGCAACGCGGTGTCGATGGGGAGAGACACCAGTACAGAGAATTTCTTGCTAGAAAGTTTTTGATTGCTTGATCCCCCCTAATAATGTTTTAAAAAAATAAACCAACATTACAGGAATAGACAAAACGACGCTAGAGAAACATAAGGAAAGTACATGGAATAAAACTACTCTAGTAATACAAGGAAAAAGGACTTAGTTTTCTACAGAGGTAGAAACAGGTCCATTGTCAGCAACTTTATCTCAGGCATCACGATCTGTGCGCGCGGCATTGTCTGCGCGCTAGCGAGGGAAATCGGTGGGGCGATAGAGGCACATGCGCGCTTGTCACTTGGCGCGGCCAAGACCACGGGGTCGTTCGTGGGGTTAGGCGTTAGGAGGCTTGCTAGGGCGCCACAAGGGCGCGTCCAAGGGGTCATGGGGTACGGCTGGAAAGCCGCCCATGACATTCTCCCCCACCTGAGTTGGCGACGTCCTCGACGCCTTACTTGTCAAATAATCTTCAATCAGACTCTTGTAGGCTTTGAGGTTTGTTCCCCTCTCCCAAGTGTTCTCCTCTGCATCACACCCTTTCCATTTTACCAAGAACTCTTGGTGATCGTTCCTGGAGGCATGAATTACCCGGTCATCAAGAATAGCTTCAGCCCGCCTTTTCCCGGTAGAGTCGGGGCCTCGAAAATTATTGCAAATTTTTTTTGTTAGGCATAGTGAAAAGGAAACAATACATCTTCCTTCTACTTTAGACCCTACACTTGTCCATATAAAAACTTGTCGTAACCGCAGCATAAAATATTACATGACGCTAAGTCAGTGGCGAATCGAGAAATTTATCCAAGGGTGTTCAAACTTGAAAGAAGTGAAAAAAATTCTCCGACAAAGGGTGTTCAATATATGTCATATACCTCTAAAATCTAATGTTTTACCTATATACGCAGTGTAATTTTTCGACAAAGGGTGGCCAATTAACCACCCTTGTGATAATGTAGCTTCGCCCATGCGCTAAGTACTAGAATTCTTTTATCACTTAGCTACGCCTGGATTTCCAAATCTATCAAAGACCCTTTGGCCTCACTAGCTGGAAAATGTCTTTATTGCATCAAACAAGAACATGACTTCACTCAAAACTGGATATATATCACATGCTTAGAGATAAAGATTATAACCTACTTCATTTTGAGGTATTAGAACCGCTTGAACAATATTCCCCGTAAACATGATTCTAGCACTGTTAAACGTGCTTGGTCTTGCACCTCTCACCATTTTAATTTTGTCCCTGACTATCCTATGGTACAAATGGACATCAAATATATCACAGAAGGAAAAATCCAGGTTGCCACCAGGGCCTCGTGGTCTGCCAATCGTTGGATTTTTACCATTTCTCCGCCCCAATTTGCATAACCAGCTTACAGAATTGTCTCGACAGTATGGTCCAATATACAAGTTTTGGCTAGGAAGCAAACTCTGCATTGTGTTGAACTCACCATCCTTAGCCAAAGAAGTGGTTTGTGATCAAGACTCTATTTTTGCCAACCGTGACTCTCCAATTGCAGGATTGGCAGCCACATATGGAGGACTAGACATTGTATTTTCTCCCTATGGCTCCTACTGGCGTGACATACGCAAACTCTTTGTGAGGGAGATGCTAAGTAATAGGAACCTTGAGGCTTGTTATAGTCATCGCAAACATGAGATCAGAAAGGCAATCAGGAGCGTGCATACGAAGATTGGCAACCCCATTGATATTGGTAAATTGGCCTTTGTAACTGAAATAAATGTAGTCATGAGTATGGTCTTTGGCAGCAATCTTGTTGAGGAGATGGAGAAGCACGGAACAGTTGGAGCAGAGTTTAGGGAATTGGTGACAAAAATTCCTCAACTGATTGGAGAGCCAAACATATCTGATTTCTTCCCAGTGCTTGCCAGGTTTGATTTACAAGGAATAAAGAAACAGATGGAGGCTCTTTTGAAGTCAGTTGAAAGTATATTGGAACCTATCCTAAACGAACGTATGAAGATGCTTTCGGACAAAAGAAAGGGTGAAATCCAGGGGAATGAGAAGAAGGATTTTATGCAGATCCTACTAGAGCTAATGGAGCAGAAAGACACTGGAATATCGGTGGACTTGGTGAAAATAAAGGCCATATTGGTGGTAAGTTATAGTCCCTATATTTATTTTGTATATCATTGCCTGTCTTGTTATTCCTTAAACTTGTAACAGAAAACAGTTGAGGACTTAACAGTCTCTTTGCAAACTTCTTATTTATTGAATGCAGAAAAATAAAAAGGGGGAAGAAAAAAAGAACTTAACTAAGATGACTAATCAAGATTCTTGACTAGATGTACACATATACTCCTAAGAATGAATGCTATGTGAATCAAACATCGTCAAATTCTATCCCCTGACTTCATATATGTTTTTGCATTATAGGACATTGTGATTGGTGGGACTGACACTACAATCACGATGGTCGAGTGGGTAATGACCGAGCTTCTGAATAATCCAGGGATAATGGCAAAGGTGCAACAAGAATTGAAACATGTGGTAGGCATGAATAACATTGTTGAAGAATCCCATTTTTCAAAACTACACTATCTTGATGCAGTTTTAAAGGAGACGCTACGTCTACACCCTGCATTACCACTACTTCTCCCTAAGCGCCCGAGCCAATCTGCAACAGTAGGTGGATACACAATACCCGAGGGAACTAATGTATTCTTGAATGTTTATGCTATTCATAGGGATCCTCAAGTGTGGGAAAATCCAACTAAATTCCAGCCTGAGAGGTTCTTGAGTCAATCTACAAATTTAAACTATACAGGCAACAATTTCAAGTACCTTCCATTTGGATCAGGGCGGAGAATTTGTGCTGGCCTTCCTTTGGCAGAGAAAATGCTTATGTTTGTATTGGCTTCATTGTTGCATTCCTTTGATTGGAAACTGCCAGAGGGGGAAAAGCTTGACCTTTCAGAAGGACACGGCATTGTCATTAAGAAAAACAAGCGGCTATTCGCCATCCCTATGCCCAGGTTACCAAATTTAGAACTGTATCAGTAAAACCAGTAAAGTATAAGGAAGATGTAATATAGACTCTGAAGGAAGGGGCTAGACACCACATGATTTTGACCACTGGTTATTGTATTTATAATATCAAATACAATAATGTAAAATAAATGATGTGATACTACTAATGTAAACTTATATTTTGAAATAAAATATGTATAATAGTTAGAATAGTGATATCAAAGTATGATAACTTCATAGTATTTTATTACAGCCACTTGTATTTTACATATTATGCACATTTGACAAGAGAAAGAACACTATTGAGTGTGTAACTGATCATCAAGCAGAAGCAGCAGCTTTGCAAATTGGCAGGTCATTTGGAGAATTAGGTGGAATCCTCAGAATTGGGTTGCTCTCAAAAAAATTCACTGGCTTTATTTCAAAGCTTGATGATACTGTTGGCATAATTGGGAAGTCCTCTTGGCATGGAATATGATGGAAACCTAATGTATACCACACCACGATGTCTTTATTCTCAATTGGCCTGTCTCTGCAAAATAGAAAGAAAGATTGTTAATTACTCATAAATTTCCAAGCCAACGGCCAGTGGCGGAGCCGGAATTTTTATTAAAAGGGTGTTAAAATATAAATAATTAGGTACATCGAAAAGTTAAGGGGAATCAACGTATAATAAGTATACATCAAATAAAAAAAATTAATATCTAGCAATATAGTGTAATTTTCCGGCGAAGAGGTATCGCTTGACACCCCTTGTTTCAATGTGGCTCTATCTAAAGTCAAGTAAAACTAGTAAAAGTAGGGGTGGTAAACGGACCGGTCGGATATGGACGTGTCGAAAACGGGTAATGCAAAAAGGGATAAATTATCCGACCCGACTCATATTTAATACGGATAATAACGGGTTAACCGGCGGATAACATAAATATCCATATGATCTATGGCTTCTTGAATATAATTACTTTTGGGAGAATTACTAGTCTCCCAAACTTGAGGAACCCACATTTGAGACTTTAAATATGTAAAAGTTAAACCCATTATTTATCCATTTTCTAAGTGGACAATATGATTCTTATCCATATTTGACCCGTTTTTAAATATTTTTTTATTCAATCCGCTTTTTAATGGAAAATATGAATGGATAATTATTTTCTTTTAACTATTTTGTCACCGCTAAGTAAAAGTATCTTATAGACTTTGGATTTTTGTGATGCTTTAAAATAGTGTCTACTCCGGAACTTTTACACTACCAGTGTATTTTAACCTGTCAGGTCACTATCCCACTTTTACGGACGGGTAGCTGTAATTATCTTTTAAGGGATTGAACTATGAATGCATAAAGGAAATAGTGTGTTTTACCTGTTAGACCAAACAGCAAGAGTGTCATCTCCTTGACTTTGGTAAACAAACAAACCAGCAGCCCATTGCTCAGATTCATTATAAGGAGTGACCCAAATTTGGTTATTAGTAAAAGCACCTCTTTTCTGTGGTGGATCATCAAGATCAAGTAAACTAGCAGCAGTACCACCAGGAACAATTTTATAACCAGCAGGATTTCCAACTCTTGACTTCTTGCTAGGATTAATCACATGAAATTCTGAAGGATCATATAATTTGAGCTTAATTTGCGCGTCTTTTTCAGTTTTAGCCACATTCCTAACAGCTTTTAAGTAGCTTTTTCGTGGCGATTCGCCTGGAGAAGTCATTGCTTTCTGGAGATTTACCTTCACGAAAGAATTGTTCGATCCATCGATATCCATGTCAAGATGGAAAGTTATGTAGTGATCATGGATTACACCAATTATGTTTTCTGATAAGAGGGTACCGTAGAGATACTCATGTTGGTTCACTTGATTCATGTTCACGTATGGTGAGCCTTTCACCATCAATATTCCACTTAGTCCAACCTATGACAAGTATAACAAGATACGAAAAATAGTTAGAATTAATATCAAAGGAATCTTAATGAGAGAAGAAGAATCTTGAGATTCTATCTTGGAATTGATATTGAGATGTGACTAATCACCAAAAAAATACGTATGCAATGTATGATAAGTCATTAGTACTAGTACTATTTACGATCGAGTTAGACCAAAATTAATACTCCCGTCCTCTCAAATTATATGTCGCATTAAAAAAGACCCTTAGAAAACATTAATTAAAAGGGTTTTTGACTATTTTACCCTTTTTGTGTCTTAAGATATTTCTATTCATTGAATATTTATTCTATTTATGTGTCATTTTCGTAGAACAAAGAGTAAAAACGGAAAAAAAATAATATATTTTGTCTTAAACTTCTAAAATGACAAATAATTTAAGATAACTATTTTTTAAACCACGACAGATAATTTGAGACGGAGAGAGTACCAAAGGAATCTTAACGAGGAAAGAAGAATCTTGATGACTTAATGATTCAATCTGGAATTGATACTGAGATGTGACTAATCACCAAAACCACAAAAAGAAGTACTTATCCAATTTGTTAGTATAATTCATTATTTTCGATTTATAACTAAATTGATGTGATTGCTACCAATAATACTCTACGGGTTTGTTTTCCTGCGCTATCTATTAGTCGGATTCTAGCTTTAGTTTCAAAAAGCAAAAGAATAAAAAAAATTCTGTTTAACTTGGATATATAAAAATAATATATATACAGAAAATTACTATAGTATCAAATATTAGGAAATGCTTATAAAATTATTGAAAAATAAATAAAAAATAAAATGCTTAATTAATAGATGCAAATCAAGTAAATATAATTTCCTCCGGTCCTTTTTATGTGTCATTTTCGCTAAAAGAATTTGGCCCAAAGTATCTATTACTTCGAGAAATCAAGAACAGAGTATCTTTTTTTCAATTCCGCCCTTGCGCAACTACAAGATGGCCTAGAATTATTAATCATTCATTTAAGAAAATAAGAAGAATTTAATTAAATACCTTTGATAATCAAGTTTATGCTTGTTAATTACTTGTTAGAGTTTTGGACGGTAAATGAAAAGATTTCAGTTGTGTTTTATTGACATGTAGAGTGAGTACAAAATCTAGACAAGATCGGCGGGATTTACTTTTCATTTTTTCGGTTAGTATAGATAGATTATATAATGATTATATGAGGTTATACACTTATTATATGTAAATTGTGCATATATTAAACACTTATTAATTATTTTTAATTTAAATAATTAGTTGAAAGGTTATTTAGATTAATTATTCAAGATTATGTGCTAACCTTAACCCGGATAAGTCCATCGGTCTGGAACTCCCAATCTACAATGTAATCATAGTTTGCCACTGATGCTGCCATTCTAACCACTAACGTCACCTTTGGCCTCACTTCTCGAATCTGCCCAAAGTAAGAGACGAAAATTAACAATCAGAAAACGTCAAAGAAAACTTTAATTTAAGAAACAAATGTGAAAGAACACTTGTTCAGTGACCAGTGTCGACAACAAATTTTAGTTTTAACTGAACCACTAAATTTGGAGCTAGACGATAAGACCGTATGAATAGTGCTTCTAGGACGACTCAACAAATTCGATGGCCTAAAACTAAATTTTAATAATAGGTCTTAATTTTAAATATACACAAAAATTAATGGTGTCATATGAATAGTACTTACAGGGGCGGTTCAATAAATTTGGTGATCTAAAGTTAAATTTTAATAATAAGCGATATACATAAAAATTAAGCAGTATTCCAAAAATAGAATTGCACTTTTTTATAATTTCTTTAGGAGTTTTTATACCATAATATTTAATATTTTTTAAGAAAATAACAATATACACAATATACTATTATTAGGAAATGGGGCCCTCAAAAGTTGGGGCCTAAAGCAACGGCCTTAGTGGCTGGCCGGCCCGGAGTACTAGTCAAAAATTTCACATTGCCGAATTCATTTTTTATTTTTTAACATAAAAAATTTACAGGGTAGCAAAGTATTGGCAAGATCGGTGACGTCATAACCTGATGCCGGGAATTTAATCTTATCATTTATATTCTTTAATTTGAACAATTAAATACATGGTTCAGTTATTTTATTGTGACAAAAAATTCTTCTTAAGTTGCTCTTGTAATAAATAAGGTCCAATGATGTCACATGTCGTGGGGCCACCTTATTCTTAGATTACCATCCTTTCATCAAAAAATTATATTATTTAGTTAGGTCAAAAAATTATTTATATATATATATATATATTATACGTTGATACCTCTTATTTTATGTGTATTTACTTTTTTATATTTTGATACCCCTTAATTAATAAAATTTCTAACTCCGTCACTGATTACTTGAAATAACCCTAAAAGATATTATAATTCACTTACGGGCAAACCAGTGATGGGAGATTCAGCGTGTCGCCATCCAATATCACCAGCATAGCTTTCAAACACACAAATCATATTTGAACGAACATATGGCGTTCCATCAGCTGCCACAAACACACCATCCATATAATATGCATTACGTGGGCAATCATTTAACGGGTCAAGTGGCATAGCTTGTAACCCGAACCCGTATTCTCCAGCATCCATATACGTCTTAAAATACCATGCATCCGAAGGATCCATATACGGTACAAAAAGCTCCGACGTAAACCCTTTATACATAACATTTCTCATTTTCCCCGTATCCGGATCTTGCGCCATGACCCGGGATATAATCACACCGGCTCTCGGGTCGGGTTTAAGGTGAAATTCCCAGTTTGCCCATTTCACCATATGGCTATCCTCTATAGTGAAACTTGGACCGTTTGGCTGTTCGATAGATATTGGCTTTAGTAAGTTTAGCTTTTGTGTGTTTTTTTGAGTAGAGAAACGATAGTCTGTGTCGGCGGCCTTTGGTATGGGT
This sequence comes from Nicotiana knightiana, assembly GCA_005239525.1. Lineage (NCBI taxonomy): Eukaryota > Viridiplantae > Streptophyta > Magnoliopsida > Solanales > Solanaceae > Nicotiana > Nicotiana knightiana. The sequence goes on along the minus strand of ML434208.1, from coordinate 38,601 downwards.
ATGTTCTTTCCCTCGTCTATAATTTCTATAACTTGTTTGGTGTCTAAATCGAGAAGTACTGTTAGTCCTTCAATGGGTCTCATGTAGAAATTAATTGTGTCCTTCATTGTATAGCACTGAACTTTAATTACTCTCCTTTTCTCCTCAACTTTTCCTGAAAATAAAAATAAAGTAAAAGTAATTAACAATGATCAATTGTATACATCATTAAGCAGACAATACGTAATAATGAATATATTTAATATACTTATTTTCCATACCTACCAAGGGCATATTAAATATTGCAGTATGCAGACAAGTGTATCTAATCTCAGATGTCACAAAACAAAAAGGGAGACAACTGATAATGGGAAAAACTTATCCAAAATCTGATATTTGTACAACTCAACAATTATATAAGTATCTTCAGTCTTCACATAGGTCACCATCAAGCCGAAATTAATTACTAATACTCGTTATTTATTAGCTTAATCTATTACTTAACTCTGATGGTATAATTTAGTGCATGTACACATCAGTGAGAATAATTTTTACCTCTCGTCATTTCGCCAAAAAGATGTTTGTATTATTTTCTATTTTTGATTGTTTAAGAATCGGGAACACTTTCACCAAAATGAAAACTTTCCATATATACTAAACTTTTCTAAGTTTATTATTATTTTTAAAAAAAAAAGGTATATCTGAGTTCATCACTTTTCATGTGAAGTATAATTTACTATTAGTAAACTGTATTTGTAAAATTATATTGGAGAAGATAAAATAACGTATAAACAAAAATATAAACAAAACAAAAGTTAATCTGAGCCCACTGAATTCACAGTGTTTGCTTAAGAAATTTAATCCCCTCCTAGTACCCAAGGTTATGGATTATTTCCTCCCAGGATAGAACGAATTATACATCAGTGTAGTGGTACTTCAAACCCCAGTGTTTCAGCGAACACAAAGTTCGGTAGCAAACTATACTTACTGTTGCTTTTTTTGAAGTTAAAATAATGCAGAAGAAAGGAGGAGAACTCATAAATTCGTATGGAAAATGTGAGAGAATGAACTTGTATTTATAATCAATGTTAAGTTCAAAACTGAAGAGGTGCAACTCTTCAGAATGGTTGTTTATGTAAAACGGTCATAGCATAAATGTCATAACATAAATGGCTATTTACGCAATAATAAATCGGGAATTCAAGATGGAGGTTAATTTTCAGTTACAAACCCGAAAATGGAAAACGGATAACGAAAAAACTTTTAATATTCCGTTGGATTTAATATTAATATTCTGTTATTAAAACGGATATTTAATAATATTTCTGTTAATATTTTACTATTAACAAATAAATTTGGTCCAAAAAATTAATCAACCAATCATTTAACCGAAGCCGAAGCCGAGTGACGACGACGACGGCGCGAGGCTTGCGTTCTTCTCAACTCTTTAAGAGCTAGAAGAAAAGCGATTGTTTATATACCCATCAAAAATCTTTTCTTCTTCCAATATGGGAACAATGTCACTTTGTCAAGGAGAGAAACTCAAATATTTCATTTTCCCTCCATTTTTCATTTACCCTATTTTAAGCTACATTAAAGCTTAATAACCCAACATTTACTATGTGTAAAAATTTACAATAACTATAACAAAAAATAAATCTGAATTCATAATTTTAAAAATATAATAGGTTCAGCTCTACTTTCATTTTAAACAATGTTTAATTCATTAAATTCAAGTTCATCTCCGTTTTGCCAATTATTTATTGAATACAATAAGACAGACTTTATCATATCACGCTCAAACCCAAAACAAACACACCTAAATTGTAACGATAGAAAGAATTTCACGATCAAACTTCTAATATAAGAAAATTGACACTCACCATACCAACCAGTGGAGATAGGCAAACAAGCAAGATCAGCCAAATCAACACCACGCTGAATAATCGTACGGTTAAAATCAGAGTTACCAAGTGGGGCAGCTGTCGCCGTGATCATATCCTCGATCGTCATGATCGGGTAACCCGAAAGATGATCCATTTGATGGCGGGTCACATGACCCGCCTCAATATCCACGATGAACACGTGTACATCACCGTGTGCACGTGCAACGACCGACGCCTTTCTCGATGGAAGGCGTTGACCTTTTCTCCAATTCAACACAACTTCTTTCTCTGGCTCTTCAAGTACCACAGAGTGAAGTACATAACTACCCATTACTTTAAAATCCTCGAGGGAGTTAATAATTTTTTTCACCTTTTGAATTTCTTGTATGGTTAGTGGGTCTAAAGGGTGATTTGGGAAATCGGCGTAGTGTTTTTTGTCTTTGCTGGGATTTCGGAGGAAAAAAGGTTTTCTTGAAGTGCACCATGTGGAGTAAGCGGTGCAGTCCAGTAACTCAGCTGTGTGAGAAAGAGGAGATGGTAAGTTTAAAAAGGTGAAAATTAAGAGCAAGATTATGCTCATTAGAAAGAAAATATATCTAAGAAAGTTTCTTCCTTCCATTTCTACTGATGTTTAATTTTGTTAATTTTCTCTGCTACTCTGGTTCATGTGGTGGCTACCTATGGTGTTAAATATATACACAAAGCTAGCTAGAGAAGTAGTGTACAAACAGACAAATAGAAAAAAAATCAGAAACAACAGAGAAAAAGTATAGAAATATATTATGGTTATTGCATGAATGCGACGTGCCAACTTACGTATGAGAGATGGACTTAATTTATAGGTTATGAATTATTTTCTTTTTGGAATCTGTCATTTTGATATGCTATGATCTTTAATTTATTGCTTCTTAACTTAGCTTGCATTGTATGATAAAAGTTTATGCATGTCTTCATCAAAGTATATTTTGTATATAACTTTACCAAGATGGTAGTGTATATCTACTCATTTCGATCGTGCTTTTCACGAACAATATTATTGACACCCCAATTTGAACCTTTTCATTATTAAAATAAATTGCAAACGATAATAGAACGCCGATAAAGTGTTTAGCTAGGAATAACTTAAAATACAAAGTAATACACTCACTTTTCGGAAAGAGAGAATTGTATAAATTAGTAAAACACTTAAGAAATCTGTTCTCTTATGGATTATTATATATTTTAGAAAAACTAGAAGTCGATTATTGTTTTTTTTTCTTTTTAAGTGAGGCATTTACGAGAGAGAGTTAAAAGTACTATAGATAAATACTCTTATACTTCAAGTTATTAGATTTTCTAAAAGGAAGACTTTTGAAATTATGGTCGTAGATACGTTATAATATTTGTATAGGTTTAAAAACTTTTTACTAGGCGTAAAATAAATAATTTAAAATTAAATTATTTTTATATATATAAATATATCATTCTCTTTTTAGCAAATCAATAAGATAATATAATTGAAAACGGATAGTCGGAGAGAGTAGCAACTTAACTACTAGCATGCCCTCTTTCTTTTTCAGCAGTAATGTGTACTGCTTTGGTCATTTCAATTTTAAAGAATTAATCTATATGTATAATTTATATATACCGGCTAAAACATTATATTTGGGGCTATTTGTGTAACAATCCCTTTAATCTTTGGAGTCCTTGGACTGAATATTGGTGGCGGGCTCCACAAATGAGCAACTTGCATCTTGACTTCCATCATTTGTGGAAATCCATGCATGAACATATGGAGTGGAAAGCTGATTAAGAAAAGATATTTATGAATTGGTGAATGAGATGTTTATGAACTGCTGATACAACCACTCATTTAATTATCCAAATTAAATTAACATTACAAGATTTGTAAATATTACTCATTTCCTGTCCATAATAAGTGACCAATTTACTTTTTTATTTTAGTCCAAAATAAGTGTCTATTTATATAATCAAGAAAAAATTTAATTTATTTTTCTAAAATTATCCTTATGTACGTATCTCGAAAAAGTTTTTTACTCGTCACATGAACTATGCTGCAACATTTAATTAAGGATAGTTTAGTCACACGGACTATTTTTATCTAAAATTTTCATTTCCATAATGGGTGTCCCAAAACAAATTGATCACTTATTGTGGACCGGAGGAAGTACTTTTTTTTTTATTTTTTTCATGGGAGGCAAACATTGAGTATGAGCAGAGGCGGATCTAGGCTAGTGAAGGTCAGAGGCAGAACCATAATTTAAAGTTTATGAGTTTGAGATTTTATTAATCTAAGTCACCGAACTATAAAATTAACAATTTATATATATTTAATAATTTTTTTAAAATAAATATATAATTTTGACCAAAGCAAATGAATTCGATCAAACTCGTACCTTTTGTACTAGTTCCGCCCCTATTGAAGTTATAACTCCTATTAAGGTATCTGGTTTATAATTCTGTTGTAACCCTGAACAATAACGCTGAGCATTTATCATTACCATTGCAACACAATTGTCGAGTTATAAATATGCAATATATATAAGTACAGCTTCTCCTCACCGATCCAATGTACTAGTGATGGAGCCAGAATATTCATTAAGGGGAGTTAAAATATAAAAAAATAAACTTATCAAAAATTAAGAGGTGTCATTATATAGTACATATACATATTTTTTTAAAGTTTACCGAACTAAATAATATAATTTTTCGACAAAAAAATATCCCCTTGGGTAACACTTTTACTATGCGTGAGCGCAATATTTAAGAAGAGTCGGGTCACATTACGTTATTTCAATAACTATATTAATCTTTCTTTAAAACATAATAGAACCAAGGTGCAGGTGGAGGGTAAGGAAGTGCAAAAAAATTACACCTCACTACTGTTAACTTTCTCCAAAAATGAAAATGTGAAATATTAACAAAAAAGGAAGAAAAAAAAAAGAGAAATTTTCATAAAGCACTATAGTTTAGAGCCTAGTAATTATAATTTGTTACCATTTATAGTTATTGTTGCAAAATACATGGGTGTATACAAAGAATACAACATATATCGATTATATAATTCGTTCGCGTAACAAAATACAACCAAGACGAATTACAAAAAATTAAATGCTCTTATTTAGGCGGTGATGAAGACAAAAGAAAGCCGTCAACTAAGTAAACACTCTAACCAACTGAGCTACGAAAACTTGTTGCTCTTTTGTTTCAGCTCAAAATAATTAATCACTAGTTTCATGGATTTTCTATAAATTTCAAAAATAGCTACATAAATATAATATAAATATTTGATATGTCGCATAATTTTCCAAAAAAAAAAAACCACTAATTAGTGAACCGACAAACAGGCAAGTCTTCATCAAAATTGGGCCTGGCCCTAAGTATTGGATTCCTTTCAAAGAAATTGAGAGGCTTCAAATCAAAGCTAGATGTAACAGTTGGCATAACAGGAAAATCTTCTTGACATGGTACGTGATGAAATCCTAACGTATACCACAATACGATATCCTTCTCTTTGATTTCACGATTTCTGTCAAATAAAACATAAAAGATTTCATGACCATAAGCTCAATAAATTTTGACCTAGTTTTTTCCTTCATTTCTATGGCAAATTAAATGGTACTGGCTCTTTTCTAACCAACTTACATTACTTTTTTATATCATTAGGTATAGTTTGGTATATTAGTTTACAACAATAACAAACTCAGTGTAATCCCACAAGTGATGTCTGGGGAGGGTAATGTGTACGTAGACCCTACCCCTACCTTGAGTAGCAGTGGCGAAGCCACATGGTAGTAAGGGTGGTCAGTTGACCACCCTTCCTCGAAAAAATTGCACTGTGTATATAGGTAAAATATTACATTTTAGAGGTATATAACATATATTGAACACTCTTTTTCGGAATTTTTTTTTCATTTCTTCAAAATTTGAGTACCCTTGAGAATATTCCTACCTTCGTCACTGTTGAGAAGATAGAGATGATGTTTCTGATAGACCCTCGCCTCAAGGATGATATCTTAGTTTATGTATTAAGATAGTGATTTAGCTTCTTTTGAATGTTAACTAGTCAAAAAAGTACTACCATATCTTTCATACCTGTTGGACCAAACAGCAAGTGTATCTTCTCCTTTGGTCTGATAAACTAACAGCCCACCAGCCCATTGTTCAGATTTATTGTATGGAGTTACCCATATCTATCATTCAGAAACAAATGTTAATTGCAGTATTAGTAACATTATTTATGTTATTCCGAAAATATCGTCCAATGCGTGCTAGATCTAGAAAGTCTGCGCGACCATAGAACATAACAAGTAGTATAATAATACCAATCTTTTCTAAACAGTTTAATTCAATTAATAGAAGCCCACAATGACGACAAAGCGATCTTTTTCTAGTTGCAGGACAAGAGCTTATAGCTTTTAATAACCTTATTTCGATGAAATGATAAAAACTCCATCACGTTTTAATACCATGTTGAAGTGTCCGATTATTTTATCCGAAAATTTAAGTTATTAAAAAAAAATACACTTTTATACCTGGTTGTTGGTGAAAGCACTTCTAATTTGAGGTGGATCATCAAGATCAAGTAAACTAGCTGCATTACCCTTTGGAACAATCTTGTACCCTGTTGGATTTCCAATTCTTGATTTCCTCAAAGGATTAATGAAATGAAATTCAGATGGCTCATAAAGCTTAAGCTTAATTTGAGCATCTTTCTCTTTCTCAATTACTTGCTTTTGAGCTCTCCAATAACTTTTTCTTTGTATTTTTGTTGATGGATTTTCTTCTTTCACAAGATCAACCTTTACAAATGAGTTAATTGGGCCATCAATGTCCATATCCAAATGAAATGTGATGAAATGATCATGGGCCACACCAATCACATTCTCTGAAACTAATGGGCTAAATATGTCATCTTCATTTGTGCTTTCTTGTGGAGTCCCTTTTACCATTAGCATTCCAGATAAGCCAACCTATTTATGAATGTAACCAACTTTATCGGCAAGAAGTCACAATTCGAATTGCAGTGTCACGAGTTTGTATAAAATTAAGTAATTACCGTTACACGAATTAAACCATCAGTTTGAAATTCCCAATCGAAAATGTAGTCATAATTTCCAACCGATGCAGCCATTCGAGCCACTAGCGTCACCTTTGGTCTTGATTCTCTTATTTGCTCCTAACCAATATTAGATTTTAAAAAAGAGGAATTAGTCTGATTAGCCGCCCACTCAATCGCTTAAACCAAAAGCAGCCGGTGGAGATATAACATATGTATAATTTATGTTTAATATGTGTAATATCATGTATAATCTATGTATATGGCTGGAAAAAGTAAACAATGAATATAGGTGGCTATTTGTGCAATGGTTTCCATAGTTCATAGGCTTCAAAACAAGTATCCTTATTGAAAATTTGTAGTCTTACCTCAAAACCATGAATGGGAAGATCAGAATGTCTCCAACTAATATCACCAGCATATCTCTCAAACACACAAATAATATTGGGCTGAACAAATGGCTTACCATCAGAAGTAACAAAAAGCCCATCCATAAAATAGGAATATCTTGGACAATCATTAAGTGGCACAAGTGACATTGCTGTTGCCCCAAGCCCAAATTCACCAGCATCCATATATGATCTAAAATACCAATTTTCATCAATATCCATGTATGGCACAAATAATTCTGAAGCAAATCCTTTGTACATTACACTTCTTGGTTCACCGGTCTCTGAGTCTCGGATTCGAGCTCTGGAAATGACTATTCCAGCTCGTTGATCCGCCTTTAGGTGAAAATCCCAATTGGCCCATTTAACATTGTGTCCATTTTCGATCGTAAAACTTGGGCCTTTGGGTTGTTCTATGGAGATTGGATTTAGTGGTTTCATTTCTAGAGGCATGTATCTGTAGTCCGTGTTCTCACCATTTGGAATTGCAAAATTTTGATCACTTCACCTTTGTCAATGTCAACAATTACTATAAGACCTTCAACGGGCCTCATATAGAAACTAGGAGTACCTTGGCTCGAATAACATCGAACTTTCATGATCCTTTTACCTTCTTCTTCGGGCCCAAACCAGCCCGAAGATGGCGTAGTACAAACCAAATCCGAAATATTAACTCCTCTCGCGACAATGGAATGATTGAATTCTTCATTGGACAATGTGGCCCGAATAGCAACCCGAACATCATCAATGGATATCGGCGGATAGCCCGATCCGGGATTTTGTACATGACTTATAACTTGGCCAAAGTTTAAGTCCACAATGAGCAAGTGAACTTGGCCATCGGCCCATGCAATGGCAAATGCTCTTCTAGGTGGAAGAGGGTCACCATACTTCCAATTTAAGACTTGAATTTTTTCAGGCTCATCTAGTGACAAAGAACGAATCGAAGGAAAAGAACCTAAGAAGGGCTTATAAGAAGAAATAATGATTTGTGCTTTGTTGATTTCTTGAATAGTTAGTGGATCCAAAGGATGTGATGGGCTGCTATCAAAAGTGTTGTTCCCTTTGAAAATTGGTGTAGGTAAAAGAGTTGTTATTCCCGTGAAGGAAGAGTTGTCAATATAATGCTTCATTGAAATAGAAAAAGACGAACAAAATATTTTATTTTGAATTAAGGACTCGAAAGGACTTTCATAAATCATAGGGATAACCATCTCAAAAAGTTAACAAAAGTTTAACAGCTAATAAATTATAAACACGTCATCCAATGATTTTAATATATAAAAATTTGGAGGTTTAATTCATTAAAATTTAGACTCATATCAGACTAAGGGGTCCTTTGGTAGAAAGTACTAGAGGAAATGATGTATGTATTAGCTTTTGGTATTATTAATCTTTTATTTTATATATTTTTTTAGTATATGTATTACTGATACAAGTATTATTTGTACAATCTATTTGGTATTATCCTATGTATAATTAATACATAGCAAACTATAATATTAATAATCTTGTAGCTATTAATGCATGCATTAGTATGGTTAAAGACAAAATCATCCTTAAAGTTCCTTAAAGTTATAGAATATGGAGGAAATGTTAATTGTAAACAACTAATTTTTTTAAAAATTATGCAATGCATTTTAATATTTAATACACCATACCAAATAGTGGATAAAAAATAATCTCTGATAAGGTGTCAAATTAGGCCCAAGCCCAAATGACCTGTCCAACCCGCCCAAAGTTGGGCTAGTTGTTGACCCGCTAATTTATTGAACTCAACCCATCTTGACCCAAATTATCTCAACCTATTTAAAGTTGGGTTGTCTTAACCCAAATTGATCCATGAATAGCAAAATATCTTAGAAATAAAATTCTTTTTTTGTTCGATATGTTGTATAAAATAAGTCTTATTTAGTAAGTATACAATTCATAAGAAAACACCATATATTAACTAAAGATTGATAAGGGTTAGGTGGTTGAGTTATGATCCTAATTTTGGTCCATCTTGATCCAATTTATCTTAGCTGAAGTAATTTTAAGGCGGGTCAAATGTCTCAACCCGTATTGCCCCGCTTAAAATTAGCCTAACACGTCCATTTGATATCTCTATTTCTGTATAATTAATATTTACATTACTAATTCATACTGATACACCCTATTCAATAATATTCTTATACACCCTGCCAAACAAGACACGTAAGTACATGTGTAATCTGTAAGCTTTAGTTTGGTTGACTGCATTGAAACAGGTTGCAGTGCAATACTGTATTGTGTTGAATGTAGAACCTTATCCGATACTAAATAATCTTATATAGAGCATGTGATATCATCAGAACTTTGAATTATTAAGACAAAAAAATAGTAGTACAATATGACATAAGCGTCGATTAAATATGGCAACTGGCAAGTTAAGAACGTGTCAAATGAGCAACGCTGTATTTAATAGACATTCCTAGACATTTGCATCAATACCCGTTTTTTATATCACGTTTTAACTTATGTTCGTTTATAAAAAAAATTATAAGTGTATTCACTTTTTTGTATAACTTCAGTATACGGGACTGAAGTAGCAAAGACAATCACGCAAAACTTTAACATTCTAGTAGACGGGCCTGAAGTAGCAATTGTGCTGAACCAAATGTGCTGAAGTTTTTATTTTTGTAACTGGCGAAGTTCTTGTTTTGTAATTGACAAACTTCAGCTCTAGAGATGAAGTTATTTAGTTCATTTGTAAAAACTTCAGCTTATATAACTTTCTAACATACTAACTTACGTAATTATTTATAAATTTATTTTTAAATAATTTGATAAACATATTTATGGCAATCATCTCATGAACTGAAGTTCCATAGCAGCATCATCATCAGCAGAAAAAGAAAAAGAAAAAGAAGAAGAAGAAGAAGAAAACGAAGGAGTAGAAGGAGGAGGAGAAAGGGGGCTGAAATTATTTAAAAAATGGATACAAGTTAAAAAAAATTTAAAAAATAAGAGCAATTTTTACGGGAGCAGGTGGCATAAGTTGGTTTAGTAGGATTTCTTGAGTATGTTTAGCATGACGAATTTATTTTATACTTTATAGTATTTCATTTTCGTGAATTATAGAGTTTTTTAAAATAAAAGAAACACCATTAAAATGATGAAACGATTACTCCATTTATAGACGGTAATTATTTTTGCAAAAACTACAATTATTATCCCGCATCATCACTTATTTCAGTCAACTTTTTTTATGGTTTCGACAGATTTAATAGTATCATCAGAACACTATATTCACTTTATTCTGCACTGCGTATATGACAATTATTTTTAGATCCAACAAATTACTAGAAATAATTAACCAGAAAACGATCTTTAATTTCAAACTTACTTCTTTTACAAGAAATTGTTTTATACAAAAGAACATTCTTCTTTATACGAGAAGCCCATTTGAAATTTAAAACATCTGTCAACCTCACCTAGTCAATTTTGTCTGTTTTAAATTTGTTAATCAGGTTTGGATTCCTATTAGACCTATACACACTATATTTATTGTAACTATATTTCTTTGTAAAATTGAATAATTAGTTCTTTTTCAAGTTACCTAAAAAGTACGCAAAATATTAGAAGTTTCACAAACAAATACATGAATATTGGAAAATTAATATTGACGCCCAAAAGAAAAAAGATCTGATTCGCAGAATTATCTTTAGACATATTCATTGAATTTGTTTATTGTTCTTAATAAAGAAAAAGGGAATTGGTGGCTTAAATATGAAAGTGGCTTATGCCTTATTTGACTTTTTTTTCTTTTCTATTGTTGCACATTAAAGAAAAAGGATTTCTTTTTATTAGAGTAATGTGATTTTCTAAATGGAAAAGGTAAATGTTTTAATTTAATTCAGAAAGATGTTTATGTGAATTTTTAAAATTCTACTATTGAACAAACCAGATTAACTTCTCTTTCCATTGTTTTTCTTTTTGACTTATCATAAATGAATAATTTAATTGTCAAAATATTTAAAACTACTTTTCTAGGTATTCTTCATAAAATAACCCTCTCTATTCCAGACACTATTAACGGAATCATATTAAATTATACTCAAGTTTTTTCTTTCTTTTATCTCTTTTCTCCCAAATTAAGATTTTCACTTGATAATAATCCAATTCCGGGTTGTTACAACTAGAGTTACCTTAGACCAGTAATGCAAAATTCATTTATACTCACAGAAATATAAAGATTTACGCGTTGTAATAAATTAATTATTTTTTCACAATTCAAGTCCATGGCACAAACTGCTTGCTTTGGCCTGACAGACTTCACGGATTTGTATTTTGGGCTACATAATCATTGAGTCTAAAAGTAGGCGTACCATATAAACATGTGTTATGTCTCTCATATTCCAATGTAAAATTCACTTGAGGTGACATATACACTTCATTTTTTAAAAGCTTACTAACCTAGAAGTTTGTCAATCCTGCTTGATCGATTCCTACTTCGTCGACCAACCCTCCGTCTTAGGCATCATATTCATATTCTCTTTAAAGAGTATATTATAACTATTTGGACTTGAAGCTTATATCAGGATTAAAGCCTCGTTGATTGTGTAACTAACCATCATAGCTTTGCCTGCTTATGAAGATTTTATTTGTAGTTTAATGATAGGGATGGAGGCTGCATGTATCATGATCACCTTAAGTAACTTATGCTTTCAGTTTTCGAAAAGTCATTATCATTGTAATGAGAATTAACGGAGAAGAGCGTGGCTTTTTCTTTTGTTGTCAACACAATTACTTTTTCACTATAATACTATTATTACTTATTAAAAAGAAAAAGATTACTATGTCACTAATATCATTTGAATAAAGAATTAAGTTATTACTTTGTAAAATTGAATTAAAGTAACTAATATGCTTAATGGCTTAAGTATAAATCTTTTTTTGGCTTGTAAGTTAACAGCTTGTTTGAATGGTTGTTACATATCATATTGTGTCGTATTGTTACTTTAAATATAATATTTATTTTGATTGTTACTTAAATTGTATTGTATCGTTAAATATGTCATTATATAACGACGAAAAGTGGCACTTTATGGAACGATCGATTTGGTGTGGTCGCATCGTTTTTTTATTTTTTTTACTTATCTCATTTCGCCCTTTTATATTATTTAAAAATCCTATTTTATCCTTTACACCCTAACTTTTTATATAATAATATTATCTCTTAACTTACTTTTTCTTTATAATATTGTAAGTTTATTCTTCATATTATTGGTGCATATCACGAAACGACAAAAAATAATACAATCTAACCAAATACTATATACACCAAGACGATACAGTACAATATAAATATTATACGATACATTACAAAACGATACATAACAACCTCCAAACAAGCTGAAGCAGTTTGATTTACACGGACGTGAAAAATCCTTATTGCTTTGGGAAAATATTAGGATTTGTCATTGGCAGTGTCTCGTAAGAATGGGGAGCAGACTTCTCATCATACCCCATCTTATTAGCTCATCTCACCTAATCGATATAGCTCCATTTATTTATTTTTATCGAACTTTATATTCAATAAATCTAACTAACTAACTAACTATATATCTAAAATACTCCATGTAGTACCATATATTTTGCATGCCCTATTTTTCAGTAAACTAGTTTCACTTTTACACATGACTGAGCATTTAATTCAAATGATTTCTAACTCAATCACATCATTAACTACTTATTGGTCATAATTAAAGAAACTTCCACTATTTCCATTTCCATTTCCTTGGTCAAGATATGCAGTGGATCTCGTAACTAAAATGTAGTAGATCCGGTTGCCTAAATTTACAAAATAAAATATTAATACTGGTCCACTTCGAAAATAATTAAATAATTAAACCAAATGAATTGGTGAATTCGGACAATTTTCTTAAATTATATATGCATGCATTTGTGTATATTTATGTCTCTATATTAAAAAAAAATTTAAAATACATTGCACATATAGTTTACAATATTATTCACTTATTTAAAAGTTTTGATATGCTTCTGCGAAAGTAATTTTCTTGTGAGGTTTGGAGACACTTAAAATTTTGGAAAATGTTACTCAAAAAAGGTTAACCAAGTTTGGTTTTTGAAAAGCTTTGCAAAAATATTTCCATAAACAAATAGCCTAAATAGAGGAGTTCAATTAAGAGTTCTCAAATAATAATACGAGCCTGAAAATAATTATTTTCCCCTTTCTATCTCCTAAATTAATACGAGAAAAATTAATTAATACACGTTTTCATTTTATTAATTTTCCAATCAAAAGTCAATATAAAGACTCATTCAAGTATTTACCATAGAAAATAAAAAAGGAAAATTACACGCAATCCACTAAAGTATGCACATTCTATGAATCTTTTTATGGAAAATATAAAGTAGTAGTAATATAATGTTGCTTTTTTACTTTCCCAATACACCCCAACCCCCCGCCGGTCCGAAACCATCGTCACAAAACCTCTTCTCCTCATCGGACTCTTCTCTTTCTTCCTTAAAATCTCCAAAAAACCAAAGTGAATTTTCAGACTGAACCATAAAAACCCAAAAAAGCCTCAATCTTTTTTCGTTTCTTCACATGCAAACACCAAAAGATTTTAACTTGTTGACTGGTTGATCTTAGTGAAAAAAGATGACTCAATTGAAGCCCATTTTAACTCATTTGGACGCCATTCCTTCAACCCCCGGAAAGTTTAAGCCCGATAAATCTTCACCCTACAGTTTCTATCGTCTCCGCTTTCACCCCACACTTTTCCCCAGGTTTACACTTTGGTCCTTCCTCTTCATCTGTTTCATCGTTTTGTTCTTCTTCTTCTCGCCGCCGACCAACTCCGCCGCCGGAAACAACCGCCGGAGCTTGAAAAACACGGTTTCGCCTCCTGCAGCGCTCGGCCCGAACTGGGAGCGTCGGGTTCGTGCCTCGGCCCGGCCCAGGTCTAAGACGGGCTTCACCGTCCTAGTCACCGGTGCAGCCGGGTTCGTGGGGTCCCATGTGTCGCTTGCTCTAAAACGACGCGGGGATGGCGTTCTGGGCCTGGATAATTTCAACCATTACTATGATGTCGGGCTGAAAAAAGCCCGAATGGGCCTGCTTGAACGTTCAGGTATTTATATCGTTGATGTTGATATAAATGATGCTGTTTTGCTAAAGAAGCTGTTTGATGCTGTTGCTTTTACACATGTCATGCATATGGCGGCTCAAGCCGGAGTTAGATATGCAATGCAGAATCCAGGTTCTTATGTTCATAGTAATATAGCTGGTTTTGTTAGTTTACTTGAAGCATGTAAAATGGCCAATCCACAGCCTAGTATTGTTTGGGCTTCATCAAGTTCTGTTTATGGGTTGAATTCTAAAGTACCCTTTTCAGAAAAAGATAGAACTGATCAGCCTGCTAGTTTGTATGCAGCCACTAAAAAGGCTGGTGAAGAAATTGCTCATACTTATAATCATATACATGGGCTTTCGATTACTGGATTACGTTTTTTCACGGTTTATGGGCCGTGGGGAAGGCCCGATATGGCATATTTTTTCTTTACTAAAGATATTTTGAGAGGCAAGGAAATCAAGATTTTTGAGACATCTGATCATGGTAGTGTTGCCAGGGATTTTACTTACATTGATGATGTGGTAAAGGGTTGCTTGGCAGCATTAGATACAGCAAAAAAGAGCACAGGTAGTGGTGGGAAGAAGAAGGGTGCTGCCCAATTGAGGATTTATAATTTGGGTAACACGAAGCCGGTGCCTGTTGGTAGACTTGTGAGTATTTTGGAGAAGTTGTTGAAGGTGAAGGCAAAGAAGAAGGTTTTGCAAATGCCAAGGAATGGGGATGTGCCGTTTACGCATGCTAATATTACTTTGGCACAAAAGGAGCTGGGGTATAAGCCTACTACTGACTTGGAAATAGGGTTGAAGAAGTTTGTGAAGTGGTATGTTAACTACTATGGTTCGAAGAAGAAGAGTGCATGGTGAAATCCTTAAACTTGGTGGTGCTCTTATTTCTCTTCATGCACGGTCTTGATTCCTGTTGAATGCGTAGATGATGCCTCTTCATTGATTTGCCACATTGTTTTAGGTATTCTATTTGTAGGTGATCATTGTACATCCCGCTGCTGCTAGCCTGCTACTATTAAAGCATGTTTGATCTATTGACTCTCTTATGGTGTTTTTATGTGTCATTAATAACAATACTTTATACTTTAAATTGAGCTCTGGTTTATTCCAGTTATCAGAACTGCTATAAAGAAAAACATCTCTTTCCCTCTAAGCTCAGTTTTATTCGCCCTGATATAGTATTAATATTCAACTTCAAGAATGATGAAATATAAGCTTTCAAACAGGTTGCGACAAAATTTATGATGTTGTTGTGGAGTTGATTACATTCCAATTTTCCAGTCGAATCGACTTGCAGGATACCTCCATTTACTTGTTAGGATGCCTTGATGTTTATTTGTACATCCTTGGTTTTTGGTAGTTGTACCTTCTCCGTCGTCTCCGCAGAGTAGTTTAGATTTTTCATGTCCATTGCTTTAGACAGTCTGTATTTTGGTAACTTAGCTGTACCTAGAATAAAAGAAAAATGTTCTGTATGATAAATATTGTTAAACTCATCAACAAATGTGTATTACTGTGTGCTTGTTAAGACTGTTTTTCTATGAAAAATGAATAATATTGTATGTATCTTAGTGAAAGTTGAGGTCTCATTACAATTGTATGCTTTCTGTGCCTGGATCTGCATATTGCTCCCTTTATAGATTGTAGCATCAAGCTGTTTTGTTGTGTTTGCTAATTTTCTTTCTTAATGATAGGAAGTAAGAAAAGTTGTAGTTTAGGCCCATTCATGTGTTTAGAAGACTTGACAGTTATCGATCATTG
Source organism: Nicotiana knightiana (assembly GCA_005239525.1). Lineage (NCBI taxonomy): Eukaryota > Viridiplantae > Streptophyta > Magnoliopsida > Solanales > Solanaceae > Nicotiana > Nicotiana knightiana. Next base: position 22,398 of record ML434208.1, on the reverse strand, counting down.
TCTATATTTGGTTTGTCACCACCAAAGAAGGTGCTGGCACTAGTTTTGGAATTTTGGTTTTAAGGAATAGCATTATTTGGTGGAACAGTGTGAGGGCTGCCAGATACACAGTCTGCACTAGTTGCCAATTCTTGAAAGGACATTTCCGGATCCTTGTACTTGTTTAGGATGCTGTGATTTCTCTCTGTCTTAGGAAATTTTATTTTGAGCTGGCTGCTAAAGGTGTTCTTTGTTTCTTTTAAGTAGTTAGCCAGTTGTTTGTTTGATAATATGCCTGAAGACATACTAGTCTTGTGATGGATGTTATCAGTAGATTGTCTTTTCATGTGAAATGGAGAGCAGAATTTTAAAAGAAAGTACGCAGAGTAGTGATCGTTGTCTAGTTATTATACTAGTACCAATTCAAGATTGTGACTTGGACCCGTTTAGAAAAGAAAGTGTCATAGTATAGCTAGCCCTATACTGAATTGTCTTCTGCCCTTTCTGTTCTGGGGCTAGGTGGTCTTCAAGGTGTAATGAGGGGCTCATTTGATGCCTTAGAAAACCCTTTAGCTACATTATTTTGTGCTATAACTTAGAGCTTGGAAAGAACATGATTAAGAAACAGCTACCTGAAGTCGTGATGTATGATTTCTGTCCCTCTTTAAGTATGGAGGCGCTAGTCTTCTGTTGTTGATCGTTTCTTCAGATAATGGCGGCAGATGAGTCGGATTAATAACTCTATTTTGGTTGATGCGAAAAGAGGAATGGTAGGAGGAGAGTAAATAATCGATGACTACTATGCTTTCCCCGTTAAGAAAGTAGTGGTGGGACGGTTAGAGAAAATAATGAACTGTTGGATTGTTTCACATTGCTTGAGGGGCTGAGTGTTTGACTTTTTTGTATTCTTGTATGGTTTTGGGCAAATTCTCATCTCATGTGCTAGCTTTTGGAGTTGATTTAAACTCTCAATTTCTTAACATTGAACAAATCATCGGGTTTGACATTTACATGCTTGTGAACTAATCACCAGGTTTTCCATTGTAAATGTCAGTTTTCATGTTGTATCTTTTTGCATACTCTAGTATTTCAGCCCATGTTTAGTTGCCTCGGATGGTGCTTTTGGACGTATCAATTGAGGTAGAAGTGTATCTTCATTCTTCATAAGACAGAAATGTCGATGTTAACTCTAGTTTTATGTGAAGATGACCTGATCTTTCCTCTCATGCATTCCTTGTCTCTGTACTGAGTTCTTTTGAGAATTTTCATAGGCAACGGCGTGGCACGTTGCTACTTTTGGATTGGAACTTTCTAGTATTCTCCTATGCTGACTTCTTCTCCTCTTGTTTTTCACGTGTCCTAAATTGTTTGCTTGGGATTGTGACACATTTGTCGTTGTATTTCGATCTTTCAACTTGGGAGTTTCTTCCACTAGCAAAAATTACTGATATTAGTCCATTCGGGGACGACCCTTGTTGGTTTGGAGGGCGGTCATCCATACATCTGGGATCGAACCCTCTTCGATGCCTTCTGGATCATGTCTATTGCGGTTTACATTTCTTGTTTTACATTTCTTGTGTGGGTTGTAGGCTATTACACAGTGGGAGTTTCTCCAATATGCACAGAATGCTCACCATAGAGTGCTCATCCGAAGGGCAGAGGCTGTAGCGGTTGCGGTTTTTTCTGTTCGAAATTTTCTTTTACTGATATTCTTCCAATAAGCAAGTTCCAATCGGAACGATGATTGACAAATCTTGTAAATGTTCGTCCTCTTATTTTAAGAAAATGACGACCCAGTTCGAGCAGTAGAAGTAGTCATTAATGCTTGCATTAGAGTAGACTGTCTATATCACATCTTTAACGATGCGATACTTTCCCCAACCCTATATAAAATATAAATAGGAAATATTTTGTGCATCAAGCTGTCCTTATTTTGAATGATTCAGTTTTATCGACCAGGGGCGGCCCGACAAATTTTGTGGCCTAAAGCCAAATTTTATGAGAGGCTTTTTAAATTTTATTTTACTATTTATTTGAAGTTTTTTTAGCTTTTTTAGATACAAAGTTATTAATAATTTTCTTACAATCAATAACTCCTAATAAGTATTTCTCAATTGACAATATAGCTAATCCATTTAAGCTTTCGTGCGACATTATTGTTCTTAGGTAAGATTTTATCAATTTTAATTTTGAAAACTTCTTTCCGATGAAGCGACGGTAACATGAGTTATGAACATTAATAAGCCATTTAGGCATTTGGAAAAGAATTAAATCTTTTTATTTGATTAAGTGTATCAATTAAATTGTTATCTTCTAATTGTACTATTTTCCTTAATACTTTTAATTCAGAAAATAAATCTAAACCATTAATATCGAATTGATTATTATGCTTTAAGGAACATTCAAGATTAAGGCAATATTTTTTTAAATTTCCCACATCTAGTGATCTTAGTTTTTGCTGCCAAATAGAAAACCAAAAATATTTTCATATGCCACGAAATGTTCAAATCTATTTTGAAGTGGAAAATAGCTTTGTCTATTATGTATAAAAGTAATCAACTCTAAAGGACTCTTCAAAAGATTTTGAGATTTTATTATCAACATTCGTATCAAATTATTACTTCTTATATATCACACGTTTCTTACGAAATTCGGGTTCGATATTCATTTCAAGTGCAATTTTCTTGGTAGAAATCATAGCAGTTGCAAATCCTTTTTCTTTATATTTGTTAAAGAAAGAAATCAAACTTTTTGACATTACAGAACTCTTTTCAAATTTATATATAGTCTATTAGGTGTAAAAAAAAATGGGGCCTCCACAAAATATAAAACCTAAAGCGATTACTTTACTTGCCTTATGAAAGGGTCACCCTTGTTTTCGACTTGGTTCTTATTTCATCTCTTGAAGAAGACGTACCTAAGGGTCATAAAAGTTTGTAGTGTTCTAATCTTGTTAAGAGAAGTATGGCAATGCATTGTTTAAATAAATGATATTGTTAATAAGACATAATCTAATCGCTTATGTCGTTGAAAGGTAATCGATAATTATTGAAACGCAAACGTAACATCGAACATTTAATTTATATGAACTTTCAGGGTATAATAATTCTATACTATCAGTACAGCTTAATATGTGGTATCATGTTAGACTCTTCTTTACTAGATTATTTAAGTAATCTAATAAATATTTTTTAGATTATTAATACATAGACTTAAGCTCATGAATTATTGTTAATGACATTGGACAAAGGCACGGGAACCAATGAAAATGAACTAATTTCATAATATATGGTATGAGTTTGTTAAAATGAAGAGATACTAGAATAATTTACGACTAGTGACGCAGATGATACATTGAATTTCCGTTTGCCGTAATTAAATCCATCAACAATTTTTAACAACACTCAAGACAAACTCTCATACACATCCGGGGAAATAATCTTCTATGCCCACTTATTATTTGAATTAGTAAATTTACCTGCGCTTTGCACGTGGTTTAAGATCAATAAAATAAAAAAATAAAAAAAACAAATTAACAACAAATGCAAATATTATTCCTCTTTTATGAGAAAGAAAATCGTCAATAAATAAAATTATATTTGATTTAATTCATAAATTTAGTTCAATTGTAGTAAATAATCTATGTGATGTGTATAGTTAATTGTATATTACCAATGAAGATTATTTAAGTTTTATCTAATTAACAAAGTCCAAGATTAATAAAAATAAAAAGTAAAATTAAAATAAAAGTTGCATAGATCTTAATACTACTAACTACACAAATAAAATAAATTAAATTATTGTTAGTTGTATACTGAGAAGCTAAGAATTTCTACGAGAAAAAATACGTACTTTCGAACAAAGATTATAAGGAAGACTTCCTCTTCTTACCTTGCAACATAAATGTTAAAACTTTTATTCCGTTAATTTATTGTATTATTTTGGTAGTTAAAACATTATTTTTATGAGATACATTTAGTTGAGTAACTGCAATATTAAATTAGAGATAATGACACACTTTAAAGAATAAAATTCACCAAGCATTCACAGGACCATTCAATTATTTTAATAAAAAAATCTGTCAATAACACTTAAGAAGATAAGAACCAAAATTAATTGTGTGTAAATCCTAACATTAGAATAATGAGTATTGTTTGAGTTGATTATGAACTTCAATAAATTTTCGATCATCTATAGTATAACTCGAAACTCAAAAAAACTTTATTCGTAAAGTTATTAACTCGTTGTCTAGTGATTTTAAACTACTAAACGTATAACATGTGATTTTAATTAATTAGATTAACATTATACAAATTGTTAATGTCATAGATTAATGCCAAGTGAATTGAACTTTTGAATTTTTTTGGCACAACCTTCATAATACAAGTAAAGCTTTACGATGATGATGGTAGAATTATCTATGTTCCTCAAGAAAGATCACAACGCCACACTTTTTTTTGTGGTGCCATTCTTCTTTTGATCTCATCCTTGTTTGCTTTGGCTTCTTCCTTTTTCTTTTGAACGCCGAAAGTAAATAAATCTTCTGAGTATTATAAAAATACGGAAAGAAACTGAGAATTTTGAAAAAGAACGTTAGAGTAAACATGTTATAAATTTTGCGAAACCCATTTGAAGAAAATTTAAGGAGTTATGAGTGTTAGAGAAAATAAACAACTTTAGACAAGGAAAAACAATTCAAAAAAGGTTCATTGAAGAAAAGAAATAGAGGCAAAAAGAATTAAGAACATATTGAAAAATGATAAATCTATATATAGCAGTAAAAGAAAAGCACATTAGAATCTCACTTCGACACAGGAGAAAATCATGACTCAAAGTTATTGTAATTGTATAGTATAAATACATACAACAAAAACGGGTATCAAAATCTCTATGTATATTTGAAAAACATCACTACTTCAACTTAGACGACATAAACTTAAAGATGACAAAATTAAATACCATTTATGAGAATTGTGAAATAGGCTTTACTTATTTTCACCTCATTATTTGACCTCTGAAACTTTCTTCTTAAGATTCACACTTGTATGGAATATCTTCAAGCATTTACCTTAAACAAACAACAACGAATATAATTTAGACTATACCTTAGTATATTTTTTCTTTCACACTGTACAACCTTTGATATAGAAATAGCTCAAACCATTATAAGCAGAATATAAAGTTAGTGTCAATCAAATTTATTCAAAACATAGAATTCCTTATATAGGTACAAATGGAGGAACAACAACAACAACAACAAACCCATTATGATCCCAACAGGTGGGGTCTGGGGAGGGTAGTCTGTACGCAGACCTTACCCCTACCTAATGCAGGTAGAGAGGTTGTTTCCAATAGACCCTCGGCTCAAGAAGGGTAAGAAGAAGAAGAGGAAAGCAACAAAGGAAGAAAGAAGGAAGAGAAAAGAAAAAAGGGAGAGATAAATAATAAGTAGTACCAAATAATAGCAACAGGGAATACAATACTTGAGATGAACAAAACCAAATAGCGTAATAAAAATCTAAGAATATGAAGGGACATGCATGCTACTAAGACTATCGGTGAACAACAAAAAAAAAACTACCCACTAACCTTCTACCTTAGTCCCTCGACCTCCACACCCTCCTATCAAGGGTCATGTTCTCAGTGAGCTGAAGCAGCGGCATGTCCTGTCTAAGCACCTCTCCCCAGTACTTCTTAGGCCTACCTCGACCTCTTCTCAAACTCTCCATGGCCAACCTCTCACACCTCCTGACAGGAGCATCAATTCTTCTTCTCTTAACATGTCCGAACCATCTCAGCCTCGACTCCCGGATAACTTCATTCTTAATCCTATCTCTCCTGGTACACCCACACATGCATCTCAACATCTTCATCTCTACTACTTTCATCTTCTGCACGTGGGAGTTCTTGACTGGCCAATACTCAGCTCCATACAACATAGCCGGTCGAACCACCACTCTATAAAACTTACCCTTAAGTCTTGGCGGCACAATCTTATCACATAAAACACCGGAAGCGAGCCTCCACTTCATCCATCCCACTCTGATGCGATGTGTGATATCTTCGTCAATTTTCCCGTTACCCTGGATAATAAACCCGAGATACTTAAAACTTGGGGATAACTTGAGCATCTAGCTTTACCCGAGATACAAATGGAGGAACATATAATAAATTTGTTTTACCAAAAAAGTATTAACCTTTTTCTTGAAACAGATTAATGAGTAAAATAGAGAGTAAATCCTAATTAAAGATAATTAACTCTAGATCGAGGAATATTTGGGTAAGACGAATCAGAAATAGTACAGTTTGCACAGCTGTCAAGATTATAAAAGACGTCGAGTGGAAAATGGATTTGTATTCTCAACATCATCACCGATACAAATTCACTATATAATATATGATAAAGAAGAGTGAGAAAATATCCCGTTAACAGCTGCTGATTGCATTCTTATTACTTTCGTGATGAAGGTTACAAAGAGGTGCAACAAAGTTGTGGACTTTCCCTTGAATCCCTCGTGGATTTCACCTAAGAGAGGGTTCTAAAAGAAGAAGAGAGAATTGTCCAATCCCCCTAGAGGTTCCTCCTAGAGAAAGATTTTAGAGGAGAAGAAGAATCCCCCCAAAGTCATTCTCTTCCCCTATATATATATCAGGTGTTGTCCCTTGCCCAACGGTCCTTGACCGGTATACGATAATTTGTTGTGACCGCTTCAGTCGACCTCCCTAAGTTCCATAGCGTGTACTATGCCGTAGACCTTTTGACGATTCGACCTCAGCCATGGCCGTAACACTCATCATTACGACGTCTCTTGTGCATAATCACGGCTCAATCACTTTCTTGTCGTCCCCTTTTGGGGTCGTCATCACGTGGTCAGATTTCGACCCATAAAGCTAGTTCCTCCGCCTATTATGGTCGACCTTGGGCGAGCACGGTGGGCGGACCTCGTCAATTCTAGCACAGAAATCTGAGTGTTTTGGGTAAGGCTGGCAGGTGGGTCGGGCCTGACCCGGGACCGGACCGGCGCGACCCATGTGGGCTAAACGGGCCGGCCCGTGGTGGGTCCGGTCTTGGCGGGTCTGTGAGCCCATATGGGGTGGGCCTGGGGGTAGGAACTGTGATCCCGGGCCCGTTTAGCCCGGGACCGGTAGGCGGGCCTAGGCTGGTTCAACCGGGCCCAACGATTATTTTTTAAAAAAAATTTTATTTAAAAAATGACCAACAGTCAGAATTTTAAAATCTAGCCGTTGGCCCTTTAATTTTAGCCGTTTGGCATTTTTAAAAATAGCCATTTGGCCCCCAAACTTTATTTTAACCCCAAACTTTTTATAATTACACTTTTTTCCTACTCTCAACTATAAATACCCCCTCATTCTTTCATTTTTACTCACAAAATCATCAATCTCTCTCTAATTTTCTTCTATAATTGCTTACTTTATTATTGTAATTTGTGAAAAATTGTGAAGTTGGTGAATTGAAGTATTCAAGTCTTCAACATTATACAATTTTCAAGAAGTTGTTCGTCAATTCGGTAAACTCGTTCCAACTCTTAAGTTTTAATATTATAGTTTTGTTTGTTTAATTTGTTTTCCTTATAATTAATATGGACTTTTCTTTGAAAAAAATGTTTGGTTGTAAGGGAAAATCTAAAATTGGTGAATCTAGTAGGCAATCTACTACTACTCCCCCGGCCCCGGCACCCCGACCTATACCTGTTACCCGTCCTCCTCTTACCTGTTATTCTTGATAGTGATAACCCTTGTTTTCAATTTACCAATAGTCAATTTATACATGATCTTACACCAGGTTCATAATTAAATGATGAATATATGAATTCTATTTATGGTATTCCAGAGAAAAATGTTGATTTAGATGAAACGCAACCGGATTTAGATGATACACCTACTAGTCTTGTTACTAACCAAACTGATAATAATCTAAATGATGCCCCGGATGACCCTTCTGTAGTAACCCCTACTTTTAAAAGACAACCTTCTAAACGGTCCAAAACATCTCTTATTTGGCACTTTTTTACTCAACTAAGAGATCAAAATAAGGCTATGTGTAGAACTTGTGGGGTCTTGATGTCTCATAAATTTACTGGAGACCGTGTCGGTACAGGTAGTTTGACCAGACACATAATGAAACACCCTAATGATAAAGCTAGATTACTTCAAATGAAAGCTAGGCAAGAGGGGACAAGTGTGGGTACCCAGAGAATTAACCCTAGTACCAGTTCAAATCTAGTTCAACCGGGAATTAACACTGTTACCGGTGGCATTTTGTATTACGATCCAAATAAAGACCGTGAAGAATTGACAAAAATGATTACTGTTATGTGCTTACCATATAGTTTTCCCTCTAACCCTCACTTTGTCCATTATATTAGAAGAATTTTTAATCCTACTTATAAAGGATGGCCTCGCACAACCGTAAAGTCTGATATTTATAAATATAAACATGAATATGAACAATATTTGCGCTATTTATTTACTCATATTAGTAATCGCGTTTCTATTACTACAGATATTGGTAGGAGTGGTAATGACTGTGATTATCTTACTGTTACCACTCATTGGATTGATGAGGAATGGATAATGCAAAAACGCATTATTGCTTATAGAATAATTACTTCAAGTCACACAGGTAAGTTTATTGCTAAGACAGTTGCAGATATTTGTAGATATTTTTGCATTAGAGATAAAATAATGTCAGTTTCAATGGATAATGCTTCTAGTAACACTAATGCTATAGGCTTTCTTACAACTACACTAAGTCCTGCATTTAGTAATATTTTTCATGTTAGATGTATTTGTCATATTTACCATTTAATCGTCGGTGATGGTCTGAAAACTTTAAATGTTGAAATTGCAAAGGTTAAATTCTCTCTTCATTGGCATTTTTATTCAAACCGTAGAAGTAAAGTTAGAGAATATTATAAAAAATATGATGTATTTGGCCTTAGAGAAAGAAAAGTTCCTAAACCTTGTCTGACTAGATGAAATTACTTGTATGAAAGTTTAGTTGTTGCATATGAATATAGAAACACAATAAGTGCAACATATAATGCTCGTGTAGGTGGTGATGATGATGATGATGAGCACATTACAAATCAAGATTGGGATAATGTTAAAATTCTTCTAGATTTTTTAGAACATTTTCATGTTGCTACAAATGAAATATCTGGGCATTATTATGCTACCATTTCTAACTGTTTAGTTTATATTTCATCACTTGCAGAATTATTTACTCAATTTTCAGAGGGTGGGATAGTTTACCAATGTGCTATTGATGATATGAAAGATAAGTTTAAAAAATATTTTTTCCCTATCCCCCCTCTTTATGGTGTTGCAGCCATGTTAAATCCTACCATGAAATTAGGAGGTCCTCACTATTGGTATACTCAAATTTATAATGCTTTACCACTTTCAACTGAGGAATATGATACACTTATAGATAAAAAATCCTCAATTAAAATAAATTCTCAAACAATTTATAATGCTTATCAAGTTGCATTAGATCATGCTAGACCAAATGTTCCAACTTCTACCTCGTCTAGCTCGCAGTCATCTAAAAGATCTGCAAGACTAAAATCACTTAGTTCTTGGACGGGGTTCAGGAGTTCTCAAGGTGATAATATTGGTGATAGTTCACAACTAAATGAGCTTCAAGTTTATTTGTTGCAGGGACTTGAAACAGAGAATCCAGACGGCACCTTCAATGTTTTGGAATGGTGGGAAGAACAAAGAAAAATACTATCCGGTTCTTTCAAGGATGGCTCGAGATATTTTAAGTATTCAAGCTTCAACAGTGGCATCGGAGAGCGTTTTCAGTCATGCGAGACTTCAAATCGGTGATCATAGAACGTCTATGAGGGAGAGTTTGGAAAAATCAGTACTCTTCAGAGATTGGATTCGTTCGGAAAGAAGAAATTTTGGACTACTTGAATCACAACCGGAGATAGACAAAGCTTATGGAGAAATGCTAGTGGAACTTGCGGAGGATGCTGCTTCACCCGGAAGTGGTGATGAACAAGCTTCTTTTCCGCCACCACCAATGGAAATTCCTCCAGGCCTTGAAGGATTTATGAAATTTGTTAGAGATAATATGTAACTTGTATTTTGGAAAATCTTGATTAGTTTTTTTTCCTTTTAATGGCGGTATTAGTACCTTGTTGTGCTCATTACATTTGGGGGAGGAAGACAAAGAAAGATATTGTCATTTTTTAAAATGTCGTATTAATAAAAATTATAAGACATTTCCTTGAATATTTGTTTACATTTTTTTTGTGTTTAAACTTGAATTACAAGACATAAGTCATAATTATATAATATAATTTACAATAAATTGCCTTAGATAATATAATATAATATAATTACATAATTTTTTTTTTAAAAATAGCCAACGACTATAATTTCAAAAACTAGCCGTTTGGATTTTTTAGTGCAAGTTTGAATATCTCTTTACTATTTTTGTGTTTTAAATTTGAATTGCAAGATTTATGTCACAAGATTTACAAGAAATTGCCTTAGATAAAAAAAAATAGCCCGGATCGTTTAGGCCTGTTTGGGCCCGGGCCCATGTGAGCTTAGGCCCACAGTGGGCCGGTTCCACCCATTAGGACCGTTTGGCCCGGGCCCGCCAGGACCTGGACCCATTTAGCCCGGACCCGTTTAGCCCGGCCCAGGCCTGCCCTAGATTACAACACTATTCTTGGGCGATGGGCGAACACTTCTCTGAGGGGCGATGATGTGACGTTCTGAGAGAGTCGTCAGACCAGTGTGTCAGTTGAAATGACATTAAATAAGGTCAGATGTCATTATGGCATACGTTCATTGCGTGTCGCATCGTTTCCCGTGCCTCTCCCGTTACTCTTTTTGAAAAGGCAGCGCTTGATTTCTCAACTGGCGTTTTTATGTCCCTATAAATAGGAGACTCTCATTCTAATATAGCATCTCTCAAATCGTTCTCAGGAAGATCTTTGAAAGCATTTGCTCTTCCCTCCAATTCACACCTCTTAAAACGTCGGCAACCCCTGTGACAGTTACCCTTCTTTTTTTTATATCCACGATCTTTGTATTCATATGAAACGATGGCTAGTAACGCTTCTAATCCTGACCAAGTCACCAGTGGTGGAAAATATCGTGCCTTCCCTCGATGAAGGGTCGGGTTTGGCAGAAGACGAGAGTTTTCCTGTAACGACCCGACCAGTCGTTTTGCGTTATCAGACCCCGTTCCCCTAAATGAAACCTCCCATAGTGTCTTATTAAGATTTATGACTTGCGGGGACGGGTGGTTCGAGATTCGGAAGTGTTTAGAACGATATTGGAACATTTGGTTCCTTCAGGTTGGCCTTTAAGGCCAAGTTTGACTTCGGTCAACATTTTGAGTATATGACCTCGGAATTGAGTTTCGACGGTTCCGGTATCTTCGTATGATGATTTTGGACTTGGGCGTATGTTCGGAATGGGTTTTGGATGACCCGGGAGCGTTTCGGCGCCCAATATCGAAATAAGAGTTTCCTTAAGTTCATATTGTGGTTTGGGACGTGTTTTTGTGCTATCGAGGTCCGAACGGACTTCCGAGACTGAAAATAGTTCCGTTATGTCATTTATGACTTGCCTGAAAAATTTGGTGCCATTCCGAGTAGTATAGGTCAGTTCGGCGCATTGTTAGCGAATTCAAGAAACTTAAAGTTCTTAAGTTTGATTCTAGGGGTTTTGAGGTGTGATTTTGAGTTTTAGCGTTGTTGTGGGTGTTACGAAGGCTCGAGCGAGTCCGTATTATGATTTGGAACTTGTTGGTATATTTGGACTGGGGCTGGGGTAGGCCCAGGTGCCTCTCAGGCACCAAACGAGGCCAAAAACCAGCTGAAGCAGTTGTTGTTGCACCTGATCTGGTGTGACCGCAGGTGTAGTTTCTCAGTCGCAGGTGCGAGATCGCTCCTGTAGTCCCAGCCTCGCGGGTGTGACCCCCAGGTGGCTGCCCAGTTCTCGCAGGTGCGGGCCCTTTTCCGCAGGTGCGGAACTACTGTAGGCAGTGTGTTCTTTTAACGAACGGGAAATGTTCATTTTCTCCATTTTTGTTCCACCATTGTCGACCTAGAGAGCTTGGGGAAGGGCCAATCCACCTAGCTACTGAAAGGTGAGTAAATTCTACCCTAAAGTTAGTTAATGCATGAATTCATAGTTGAATTTAACTACCTAATTAGTGAAAAATTAAGGATTTGGGTAGTAACCTAGGGCTTTCGAGAATTTAGAAAATTACCCGTGAATTGGCTACGAAATCATACAAAAATCTTATATTAGCGATCTTTAGGTTATGGGTGAGAGTTTCCTTCGAGATTTTTTGGAATCCGAGTGTGCGGGTCCGGGGGTGGATTTTGGGATTTCTTCAAGAATGATGAATTGACTAAATAAGTAGGAGAATTCCATGCTTTGAGTATAATTTGATATATTTGTATAACATTGGCTAGTTTCGATTCTTTGGGTGACGAGTTTGGAGTTTCGGGCGCGTTCTTGGTCCGAGAAGTAGATTCGACAAGAGGTGAGTCTCCTTTCTAATCTCGTAAGAGGGAGTCATCCCCATAGGTGATTTAAATGCTGTGTGTGATGTTTGTGGGGGCTACGTACGTACACAGTGACGAGAGTCCGTACGTAGCGACTATTATTATTATGTCCGGGTAGTTAGGCCCACATCATGCCTTGTGTTCTTCCTCGTAATGAATTATATGTTATGAATTCATGTGATATGTAGCATTGTTTCCCTAAGATTTATGGAATTTGATAATCTGAAGGAGTTGATTATGGAAGTAATTTTAAAAGAATATTGTGTGTGCATGTGACCACTTCGCAATTTACATTCCGCAAGCGGAGTGTGATTTCCCCCACTCTCATGGGAGCGGGCCGTATGCCACGGCGGATTGAAAGATGCACTCATGGTTCGGGCCGATCGACCCTCGGCAATGCATAAATATGATTATTTTATGGTAAAGATACACTTATGGTTCGGGCCGTTCGACCCTCGGTAGTGCACAAATATGATTATTTTTATGGCTCAGTCCGGTTGTCCTTATCCCGTATGCACATGAAAAATTGTTACTGAATTCATGAATATTGATTTGACAGATATTTGGGGGAAAATGAAGTAGTAATTGTTTATTTACTTCCAGTATTTACTTGGATTTCAGTGCCTTATATATTTGCTGCTTCACTACCTTTACATGCCTACCGTTTTCATCATATTCTGTTAAATTATATTGTTGGACCTTAGTGAGTGTCAAGTCGACCTCTCGCCACTACTTCTTCGAGATTAGATGGGATACTCACTGGGTATATATTTATTTATGTACTCATGCTACACTTCTGTACTTAATTGTACAGGTTCTGAGGTTGGAGCATCTGGTTGTCAGACCGAGGCTTGATTCTGATTATAGTCGGACCTGACTTCACGGTGAGCTGCTTTCTCCGGGCGATCTTCGGCAGCACCATGGAGTTTCTTTTGCTTATTTCCCGTCTATTTCTTTCAGACAGTGGGACTGTATATTATATCTTTTGCATATTCTGTTACTATGCCCGTAGGACTTGTGACACTAGTTCCTGACACACACGTGGTAGTTATTATGGATTACGGGTCTGTATGTATATATTGGCTCACGCTTCCTTATGACCGCTTTTGATTAAAACTGGCTAGTTATCCGTTTCGATTTATGTTTTAAGCTTTAAAAACTTGGTATACATTGAAATGTTTAATCAAATAAGAAAGAACCCTTAGTAAATTGAGTGTTGGCTTGCCCGACCCCGCTATTGGGCGCCATCACGACCTAAGTTAGGATTTTGGGTCGTGACATTTCCGATGATAGATGAGGTGGTGCCCCTCCGGGGGAAGCCACAGACAGATTTCAACAACGCCGCCGAAGATGAGCCTGAACCGGTGCTTTCTACAATGGATGATGCGGCGCTCGCGGCATTCAAAGTCAAATTGAGAATCCCTAAACATATCAAACTCGTTCTGGCGGGAGATGATATAGTTCACATGCATCACCCAAGGTACTGCGTGTTCTACGCATACCCTTTTACTATTGGGTACACGCATCCTCTTCCCTCATTGGCGGTAGACTTCTATCGCTTCTACGAAATGTTCCCGGCCCAGCTCACCCCATACATATACAAAATTTTCTTGATGCTCAACAAGTATGCAGATCTGGCCAACCGTGGGGTTTTCCATCAGCACATGATGCATCTCTTCGTCCCCAGTTTTCATAGGGGCACTGTGTTGCATCTTCGTCACCGTGGTACTAAGAGACTGGTGATTGGAATGGACGATAAGACCAATCGCCGCTTCTGGGAGAGTTTCTTCTACGTCTGCACAGAACATGTGGTGTCTAACCCCGCCAGGTTCCCCAAGACGTGGAATTTCGCCCGTAAGTTTTTCTTCACCTTCTTTACAACATTGATTGGTTGTTTATATCTCGTGATCTCGCCGATTGGCTGTTGTTGTTTGTTGTTTGTTGTTTGTTGTTTGTTCGTTTTAATTGTTTTGTTGTAGCCGAGAGGCTACCCCCTCCGCAAGTTAGGGATATTCACGGGTGGGTGAGCTCAGTTCTGCCTCACACGGTGGGAATTCGCGAATTAGCACGTTTCCACGAGAAGTTCGGGCGTAAACCTCCTGCCGGTAAATCACCTTGTCTTGGTCTTAGTCATTTTTGTAGACATGTAATTTTTGACCCTCCCCGAGATTTTACACGGTATAGCGTTTAAATATTTAGTTTAGGTCTAATATCGTTATTTTAACTAGTTTTGACCTTTTTACTGTATTTTGTCACAAAAAATAAAAATCACAAAAATATTTTCTTTTATTTAGCTAATTGATATTTTATCTAGTTATTTTTAGTTTATCTACCTTTCATAAAAGTCGAAAAATACAAAAAAATATAGTTCCACTTTGTTTTCAAATTAGTATTTTGATAGGAATATTATTTTTGTAATGATTTTAAACTAATCCTTATTTTATTTTTAGTATGATATTTGAAAAATACCAAAAATAGTTTCATATTTTACAAATAATTTAGTTTAATTAATTAGATTGATTTTTACATTATATAGTATATTTACCTTATATTAAAAAGGATTTAGCTAAAGTTTAGACATTTTTTTAGCCCAATTTTAAGGCCCAAAACTGAAACTCATCTATTTTCAACCTTAAGACCTAACCCTAATTCCCTCTATATAAAGTGAACCTAGACCAAAATTAGAGAATGGACCCCCTCCCTTACAATAACAGTAACGGCACTGACCACCCCCAGGACCTCTTCTTCTTCATTCACTCTCCATCTTCAACACAAGAAAGAAGAGGTCTGCTTTTCAAAAAAACAACCTCTCATTCCTGACTTTATCTTCTTCAACTAAAAATAGACACACACACCTCCTTAAGCTAAAAAGAAAATGGACTGAACAGAGAAGTGAACGGCCAAGTCATCCATCGTCTTTCCATTGCCGGAATCCGGCGCGACAAGTTGGTCACACCACCAGCAGCAAATCTGGACAAAACACTCGAGCACTGGCGCCATTGCAGTGAGTCCGTAGAGTAGCGTCACTGTTTGGGTTTGTGCACAAAAACAAGGTCAACTCTGGCGACCTCCATTAACGCCGACAAATCACGTTTTTTCCCTCTCCAATGTTTTCCCTCTAAATTTTCTTTTGTTTTCCTTTATTACTCTGATTACACAAAATCAGATCCGACTGTTTTTAAAATAAATAAAAAATCTGGGGATTTTTCTGATTTGAGGTCCGGCCGAGGTCACCGGCGTAATTTCTGATCCGTTTAGCGCCGAGCATCAGGATTTTCTCGAAATTTCCCTGTAAACATCGAAAATCTGCTTTCCGTGAGCTTAACCGTCGAAGCTCTAATTGAAGTTATTGCTGCGATTGTTACTTGTTGCTGGGATTGTAACTGAGCTTCACTTTCTGTTTCTAGGCTTTGTTTGGGTTATTCGTTGTTGGTGAATTCATCTCTAGGTATGTTTCATATTTTAAGCCATCTAATTGAATTGATGAGTGAAGATCAGCCGTTTTGATACTATGTCACAGTTTCAGCACTGTTTATTTGCTTACTGAGTGGGTCTGATTTGATCATATGTGTTGTTAATTGCTCGTTTAAAATGATTCAAATACTCAATAACACATGTGTTAGTTTCTGCAATGCAACATCTATTACTGATTATCGTGTAAGACAATCTTTGCTCACTAGATAATGACTTCATATCCATTTGGATCTATGAATTTGAATACTAGTGGATTAAACTTGTGTATGAATGAAACGAAATTTAGTTCAAATTCATGTTTGTGTGAATATGTATGTTAGCATGTTTGAATATGATAAATGGTAGATTTATGAGTGCTAAGTAACTGAATTTGTTCAATTTAAAGTCAATTCTGATTTTTTGAAAATCATTTCCTGGATATAACATCTAAAGTTGTTTGTGAATTCAGCTTTAGTAATCATGTTTATTTCAATTAAATAATTCTGATATGAGCTACACGAAATTAATTGGCCATTTTCTTATCACAAAAAATAGGACTATTGTTCACAAATGTTCAATATATATAATCTGCAATTCAAAGGACAAGCAACTGGGCTAGACTTCAACATGACCTATAATTCAGAATTTTAGATTAACAAATTTCTTGAAACTGGGCTAGATTTAGCAATGACCCCAAATATTCATCCTTAAACTAGCAAACTTAGTCTTAGAAGACCTTGAATATACACATACCTTGTAGACCAAAAATACCCCTTTCATTATTAAGATGAACATTTAATTTAGGAAAAGACAAAGAACTTATGAAAAATAATAGCTTTGATTCAAATAAGCAACTAAATCATCGTGACCATAGTCATGATTACGTAATCTACACTCGGGTTTGCAACTCATGCTACTCGACCACAACTTCAAACTATAATAAAAATCAATACGTCGTAAATTGCGGGTGCATTTCATGTGGTGCGTTTACGATGTGTCCAAAAACGGCAAGTGCACGCCATCGTGATTTGTCGCAGAATAATCCATAAATATTAAAAGCGGCTAAAAAGTAAAAAGGATAAAATGCACAATAGGTTTAAAATATGTAAATAATTAGATAATCAGGACAAATATCAATAGTTAAGCGGCCGTGCTAGAACCACGGAATTCGGGAGTGCCTAAAACCTTCTCCCGGGTTAAGAGAATTCCTTACCCAGATTTCTAGTTCGCAGACTTTTAAACAGAGTCAAAATTTCCTCAGTTTGGGATTTCAATAAACAAATGGTGTCCTGGAACACCGTAAAAAATCCGGGTGGCGACTCTGAAAAATTAAATAATAATTCCATTTCGATAATGTCACTTAAATTGGAAAAACTCTCTATCGCCCCTTGGTGGGAAAAAGGAGGTGTGACAGCTCTGGTGACTCTGCTGGGGAACAGAACCCGGAATTTCTGGTTCAGGGTTCAGAATTCGAGCTTAGAATAGCTATTATGATTGACTTTTATGATTGTCTGATTTTTACGTGTTTGAGCCTAATGGGCTAAATGTCGCTTTGATGTTGTGTGAACTGTATATAAACTGCTACGAAACCCTTATTCTCTCTGAGTCTTCTAAATCTTCTGGGAAGCGTGCGCTTCACGTAGCTTCTTTTCTGTTAGAGTCATATCCTAATTTTTGAACGTGGTTCGGACAATTTGCAAAGCCGATGAAGCTTCTGTATTCCCGGTACGCTCCCCCCCTCTCCGGCTCGAGTTGTCCACTCGGGTAAGTCTGGTCTAAAACAATACACCCTAGGGTTCAAACCTAGAATAACATAGCCTCATCCCAGATCCCTAGTAGGAACGTTTTGTTTGCATCACGTGCATTTAACTTTGGGGACTCAACACAGGGGTTGGGTCCGTCTAGGACAGGTGCACCCAATTTAAAAGACCATCCTGATGCATCTTACGTGCTACTTGCGTATCTGGTTGTTTCGGCTTGCATGTTGACTGGCTTCTAGAATAGGGAAAGAAAATGAAAAAAAAAAGAATAAAAGGAAAATGAAAAAAAAAATGAAAAAAAGAAAAAACAAGAGTAAGAGGTAGGTATTTGAAATTTTTTGAAACTCTGCCAAAATTTTGAAAAAAAAACAGAGAAAAAGAAAATAAGACAATGTTTTCAAAAATCCATGTTTCCTCTGTTCTGTCAAAACGGCATAACTATGTGGGTCTGATTCTCACCGGATGTGAGATACGTAGGCAAACCTCATCGGTTCTGGACCCCAATTTTCAAAAATCCAAAATATTTTCCTTTACTTCATACTTTAGAAATGTCTCTCTATGAGTCCCCAATTTTCAAAAAAATCCAAAAATATCTTTACTTCATACTTTAGAAATGTCTCTCTATGAGTCCCCAATTTTCAAAAAAAAAACCAAAAATATCTTTACTTCATACTTTAGAAATGTCTCTCTATGAGTCCCCAATTTTCAAAAAAAAAACCAAAAATATCTTTACTTCATACTTTAGAAATGTCTCTCTATGAGTCCCCAATTTTCAAAAAAAAAACCAAAAATATCTTTACTTCATACTTTAGAAATGTCTCTCTATGAGTCCCCAATTTTCAAAAATCCAAAAATATTTTCCTTTACTTCATACTTTAGAAATGTCTCTCTATGAGTCCCCAATTTTTAAAAAATCTAAAAATATTTTCCTTTACTTCATACTTTAGAAAAGTCTCTCTTTGAGTCTCCAATTTTAAAAAAATCCAAAAATATTTTTTTTAGTTTCTTCTAAAAATCCAAAAAACATTTTCATTATTCTTTAGAATTTTTTCTTTCAAAAATTGAAAAGAAAATTCAAGATTCAAAAAATATTTTCTTTAGAAGTCTTTCTTTCGTAATTTTAACATAAAAGTCTAAAAATCCAAAAATATTTTTCTTTCGAAATTCACCGGAAAAAAAATGAAAAAAAAAATTCGAAATCAAAAAATATTTTTTTTCTTCTTTATAAGTCTTTCTTTCGAAAATTAAAAACAAAAAAATTCAAAATTCAAAAAAAGAGTTAGTTTATTTCCTTTATTCCCGATCTTCCTGAACTACGCAAGATCTGATTCATGCGGCGTCATGATACGTAGGCAACCCACATCAGGTTCGATCGAATGACTTTTGAAAAAAAAGAAAGTGAAGAAAAAAAAAAGAATAAGGACCGACTGAGTCCAGTCTAACGTGTCTTTTGTTTTGAATTGTGAAAAAAGTTTGAGGTGGTCGGTTTGTGGTAAGCTGACAACACAAAATCCAAGGAAAAATGACAACTGACATCGAAGCTGTTACGAGCCGTCATGAGACTCAGGGTCAGAGGGTTCAATAGGAGTCTACCATGGTTGAGGAAAATAGAGTACTAAAATAGAAAATGACTGAAATGTGTCAAGCATGGGCCAATGGCCAAGGATCGCCCTTTTCTTCTCATGGTTTCCCATAGTTCACATCCATCATGAATACTGCCATTCCGGTCTCATTGTCTGATCAATCCTGTCCATCTGGGTTCAGTCTTTATCCCAACTGTACGACTACAGCTGAAACTTTTGTTGCGCGCTCCTAAAGTGTGCCATTGACAACCAATCAGACAACCACTGCTGTTATGCATGTCTTCACTGTCCCACAACCAACAGTAGTACAAAGGAAAACTCACGAGTCACAATTTGCTACCCATCAAGAACAGTACCATTCTCCTAAGTACTATTCGTACCTATCTGATCTTCCGGCAAAGATTGAGAAGCCTGCCCAAAAGATGGCACAGGAAGAAATGACCCAAAGACTGAAAAACTTAGAACAACAGTTGAAAAACATGCAAGGGTTGGCAAGTCAGAAAAGTATTGCCTTCAAGGATCTATGTATGTTCCCCGATGTTCATATTCCACTTGGTTTCAAGATCCCAAAATTTGAAAAGGATGATGGACATGGAGACCCCATAGCCCACCTGAAAAGGTATTGCAATCAGCTAAGAGGTGCAGGAAGAAATGAAGAATTGCTGCTAGCTTATTTTGGGGAAAGCCTTACGGGGGTAGCTCTGGATGGTTTACTGATCAAGACACATCTTGTATGGGATGACATGGCCCAGGCCTTTGTCAAATAGTTCCAATAAAACATCGACACCGCCCCAGACCGCAATTCCCTTTCAAACCTGAAGAAGAAACCAACTGAAAGTTTCAGGGAATATGCCATTAAATGGAGAGAGCAAGCGGCTAGAGTTAAGTTGTAACGACCCGACCAGTCGTTTTGAGCTCTAGCGCATCATTCAGTANAGTCAAATTGGAAAGAAAATTCTCATTTTAGAAGCCTTAAGTTGGAGAAATTGACTAAGATTGGAATTTTGAGTAAACAACCTCCGAATCAGGATTTGAAGGTTCCTGCAGTTTTGTATAATGATTTTGGACTTGGGTGTATGTTCGGATCGGGTTTTGAATAACCCGGGAGCGTTTCGACGTATATTGTGAAAGTCAGCATTTTGAAGAAATTTCCTAAGTTTGGCTTGAAGCGCATTTCAGTGATATTGATGTACGTTTGGGATTTCGAGCCTGGGAATAGCTCCGTATGGTGATTCTGGAGTTGGGAGCATGATCGGAAGTGAATTCGGATGTCCGTAGGTCATTTTGAAGTCATTTGGCTAAAGATAGAAATTTGAAGGTTTTTGAGAGATCCGACCGGAAGTGGAAATTTTGATATCGGGGTCGGAATGCGATTCAGGAAGTTGGAGCAGGTCCGTAATGTCGAATATGACTTGCGTGCAAAATTTGGGGTCAATCGGACGTGATTTGATAGGTTTCGGCATCGGATGTGGAAGTTTGAAACTTCAAGTTCATCAAGTTTGAATTTTAGTCTGATTCATGATTTGGGCGTTATTTGATGTGATTTGAGGCCTCGAGCAAGTCCGCATTATGTTTTGGAATAGGTTGGTGTAATTGGCCGGGGGTCTCGGGTGGATTCCGGGTGATTAACAGATCAATATTTGAAGTTGAGTAAAGCTGAAGTTGCTGTCATCTGGTGTGACCGCACCTGCGAGGCTTGGGCCGCAGATGCGGCTTTGGCGCCGCAGGTGTGAGGTTTTGCTGGGAGCGTAGGTGCGATGTAATTTCCGCACCTGCGAAGGCGCAGATGCGGACAATGGGGCGCATGTGCAAGTTTTGGCTGGAGCTGAGGAAGCCGTAGGTGCGGGAGTTTGGTCACACTTGCGGAATCGCAAGTGCGAGATGAGGATCGCAGGTGCGGAAATGAGGCTGGGCAGATTGTTTTTAAAACGGGATTCTTGGCCATTTCTTCATTTTTTTCACTTGGCATGGGCGATTGTGGGGAGCTTCAAGGAGGGGTTTTCGTCAAGGACCACAAGGTAAGTCATTCCCACTCATCTCAAGTTAAATACAAGGTATATGCATGGATTAAAACATGAAAAATTGGGAATTTTGAAGAAAACCTAGAAAATTTGGTAATTTGGATTTTAGCCACGAATTGAGCATGAATGTTTGAGTAAATTTATATTTGAACTAGTAAAGTTATGGGTAGAATTTATCTTCGAGAAATTTCGGATTCCGGGCATGTGGGCCCGAGGGTAATTTTGTCAACTTTCCGAGCGGAGTGGGCAATTTATATATATTAAATTGTTATAAGTATTAGAGTATATTTTCACTGGTTTTCCCGTTATTTGGATAGTTTTGGGCGTTGTGCATCAATTTGAGTCATCGGAAGGGCTTGGAAGCCGGTTATGGAATTTCGGAGCGAGGTAAGGCTCCTTTCTAACCTTGTGAGGGGGAATTATCCCCATAGGTGAACTAAATTAATATGTGCTACTATTTTTGGGGGGGATACGTACGCACAAGGTGAGGGGAGTCCGTGCGTAGCTACTATCATGCTTGTGTCCGGGTAGTCTAGGACCCACTAGCATGCCTTACCTGTTGTATTTGAAATTTTGCTATTGAAATTAGACTGTTAATATTATCGAATTAGTAACTGAATATTGTATTGGTAAAAAAGAGTTTCACACGTAAGCCAGCTTTTGACAACTCAGCCAGTCACGTGGACACAGGAAAACGCGACAGCTGGATGTGATTCTTTGAAGAGGTACGGTACAAAGAGGCACGATTCAGTATATCCACGAACTTATCAGCCACGGGAAACTCAACTTGATCAAAACGGGAGAGAGGCACGGTCAGAATGAATCTAGACAAAGCTACGGGCAGATTCAAGGACCCACAATTGATTACTCGAACGTTATGTAACCGAACCCCAATTACCGTTATCCTTTGTAACGCCTCATTAATGTCATAATTAGTCATTAATGAGTAACCATAGCAAGAGTCGTACGTTTTAAGAATCTCTTATATAAGGGAGGGGAATATAGCTTGTAAAGGCATCTGATTCTCGAATACAAT